>CM068303.1:16010575-16209156 GCA_034768395.1 Linum lewisii
GGTTTAGACTTTTTTGGGTTTTGATGTTCTTCATGTGTAGTTTAGTTTGTTCGTGGAACAGTTTAAGCTAAAAATTGTGATTGCTTGAATCTCAATGACCGAACTTGTCATTTGTGAACTTGGATGTTTTCTAATTCATTTGCTTGAGGACAAGCAAAGCTTAGTCCGTAGGGGAATTTGATGTGACTTTAATTAGTGCATTTTAAGCTTATGAATGACCTATGAAATGCCCGTGTTTATTCGTGAAATGACATGACTTATATGCTTTTATTTGAAATTTTGTGCAAAGTGTCATTTTGTTGTCCGGTTGCTACTTTGGAGCCAAATTCGTGGCTATTGGAGTTGCCTCTGTGCATTTTCAGTTATGGCATCAAAGTACGGATGACAAGGGGCGCATAGGAGCAAACGGGAGGTCATTTGGAGTCCGACGAGGGAGATATGAGCATTACAAAAATCGAGCTTTCTGCAGAGTGCAGGGTGCACGCCGTGCAATGTGCACGCCGTGCACCGTGCACGGTTTGGTGCACGTGCTGTCTAGGAGGTTTCGAAAGAAGATTCAGCTCCAAGGTGCACGCCGTGCAGCCTTGCACGCCGTGCACCCTGCACCGCCGTGCATGGGTGCCCCGCCGTGCACTGTTCCCCTGCACTATAATATTCTTGTTTTTGGCCTTTTAGAGGAGAGGGGGGATCTCTTGAACCCCAAACACATATCCACGAACCCTCAAACCCTAGAACACGTTTTTGGAGCAATTTGAAGCCATTGGAGCTAGATTGAAGCCAACAAACCTTGGGAGAAGTGCTTCCAAGTGGAGAAGTGAAGATAAATCTCAAGGATTCATCCATGGTGTTCTTGGTGACCATCTTCCCTCTCTTCTCTTTACTCCCTTGCCATGGGTGGCTGAGTTTCTAGGGTTCATCTTGGATGGGTAGATTAGTTGTGCTATGATAGAGAGATGATTGTATAGAACTTGCCATGATTTATCTTGGTTGTATGAGGATGATTCCTAGACTTGTTCTTAATGCCATTTTATGCCATGTTTGTTTAATTTGGTCCATTCATTGTGATTTGATGCATGCGAGTGCTTGGATTGCATAGATGTAGGTCTAGGGATTGAAGTGAGTGTGTTCAAGAGATTAGATCATCTTATTTCAACCATTTTCACTTGATTTCCCTCTCTTGGGCATTTTAATCGAACACTTGGTGTGCATGTGGATTTTCATTCAATTGAGTTTGAAAAGGTTTTGGTGAATCTCTTAGTGTTAGAGCATTGATATGAGAGTGTTGTGCCTAGCCTTGTGGTCACAGAGTCTTAAGAAGGGTCTTGTGTCTTGGCATTTCATCAACACTTAGAATGCACCTTTTTCACTTAGCTTGAGAGCGAGAGCCTAAGTTGAGTGGTATTAGGATAGGGATTTGGTGCTACGAGAGTGCATTGAGTCCTATAGAAGTGAAATGCATGGTCATCCGAATGCAAACTCGATCTTGATTAGCTTGTTTGGTCAATTAATCCTCTTGAGCATGATGAAACTAACTCTCCAAGTGAACCTCCTTTACCTTTGATTTCCACCGTTTTGTTTTGTTTTCTTGTTTAGTTTCCTTTAAGTTTTTAATTTCTATTCAAACCAAAACTTCTTTCAAATGAATAGACCATCTACAGGAATGTGAGTAGTGGCCATTGAGAGAACCCCGTGGAATACGACCTTGAATGTTGTGAGTTGAAATCCCACATATCAAGATCACCGAAGCCTCGAGCTTGGCCCTTAAAGCGGAGCAGATCGAGAAGTCCCACGTGGCTTCACAACCTTTCGGAAATACCCACCTCTAGGAAGTACTGACCTCGGGGAAGAAAAGGAGCAAAATATGGCGACCAAGAGCTATAACGCGAGAGTTAAAAGCGTAACAACTACAACACTAATGCTGGTTCAAGTCTACCAAACAAAACAGCAGCACCCAACCCCTTATGCTAAGCCTTACGGTGACAAGTGTTGTCGTTGCGGTGGACAAGGCCATAAGTCAAATGTTTGTCCGTTTTAAAAGAACCAATGACATCCTTCGGGAGTACGAGGATGATGAAGGAAGGTTACTGAGTATGAAGGAGTTGAATTTGCGGAGGAAGAATCCCCCAAGAAGGTGAATGTGGTGGTTCAAAGAACCCTACTGTCAAATAAAGAGGAAGGTCAAAGAAAAACTTGTTCAAGACACACTGTTTCAATTCAAAACAAGGTATGTAATTTGATTGTGGAAAATGGCAACACTGAAAATCTAGTGTCTAAAAAGTTGGTGGATTATTTGAAACTTCCAACTGAAGCTCATAGTGCACCCTACACACTAGGATGGGTTAGTAAAGACACCCAAATTAGAGTAACTTTGATCTGCAAGGTTCCTATCTCTATCGGAAAACACTACAGAGAAGTTGTTGCTTGTGATTCCTTGGATATGGATGTGGTCATGTCTTGTTTGGGCGCCCATGGATGTAGGACAACGATATCACATACAAGGAGAGATAATGTTGTGCTATTCTCGTGGGGCTGTCACAAAATTGCTATGGCCCCTGTTTCACTTTTGGTACTGTGGACAGAAGAGAAAATACCAACTTCTTGGTCATGACTCATAATCAACAAGACTAGAACAAGCTGAGGTCGAATTTGAGATGATTTGCACTATTGTTGTTAATGGATTATTGACTGTTGTTAAAAAAGAGGTTACGATACCAGTCGATGTCAAAGTTCTTTGCAGGATTTCACCGTATTGATTGGGGATGAGTTGCCACACCAACCTACCTCCGATGAGAGACATTCAACCTCAAATTGATTTGGTTCCGTGTTCTAGCCTCCCAAATCTTCCTCATTACCCATGAGTCAGAAGGAGAATGAAATCCTGCGAGAACAAATCGAAGACCTATTGAAAAAGGGATTCATCAGAGAGAGTATGAGTCCTTGCGTAGTTCCTATACTTTTGGTACCAAAGAAAGGAAATCAATGGAGGATGTGCGTGGATAGTAGGGCCATCAACAAGATTACTGTTAAATATTGTTTCTCCATCCCGTGATAGGAGGACATGCTCGATGAGTTGGCTGGGTCGAAGTTGTTCTAAAAAATTGATCTTCGTAGTGGTTATACACCAGATTCGAATAAGACTCGGAGATGAGTGGAAGACGACATTCAAAAGTAAGGATGCTTGATGAACCAAGTTCTGCGACCCTTCATCGGTTCATTCGTAGTAGTGTATTTCGATGATATCTTGATATATTGTAAAAACAAGGAGATCACTTAGGACATTTAAGGCAACTGCTACAGGTCCTACATGACAACAAGTTGTATATCAACCTAGCAAAGTGCTCATGCCCACCAACAAGCTATTATTCTTGGCTTCGTGGTGGGAGAAGATGGAATAGAAGTGGACGAAGAGAAAGTGAGTGCTATTCGCATTGGCCACCACCCACCTCGTTGATGGAGGTTCGAAGCTTCCATGGTCTTGCCACCTTTAATAGGCGTTTCGTTCAGAATTTCAGCACCATAACAGCACCGATTACTGAGTGCCTCAAGAAGGGAAAATTTCAATGGGGTATTGAACAAGAGCAAGCTTCGTCAGTATCAAGGAAAAATTATGCACAGCTCCGGTACTAGCCTTGCCCGATTTTGACAAGATATTTCGGGTGGAATGCGATGCTAGTGGTGTGGGGATCGGCGCTGTACTAACCCAGGAAAAGCGACCAGTGCTTTCTTTAGTGAGAAGCTGACTGATACACGACAAAAATGGAGCACCTACGATCAAGAATTTTACGCGATATTCCGGGCATTGAGGCAAGGGGAATATTATCTGATTCAAAGAGAGTTTGTTCTCTTTACTGATCATCAAGCATTAAAAATTTTACATAGTCAAAAGGTGGTGAATAAAATGCACGCACGTTGGGTCAGTTATTTATAGAGATTCTCGTTCATCATTCAACACAAGTCGGAAGTCAAAACAAAGTGGTTGATGCCTTGAGTCGAAGAGCATCCTTACTCACGACCTTGGTGCAAGAAATTGTGGGCTTTGAATTTCTGCAGGAGTTGTATGTTGACGATGAAGATTTCAGGGAGTTATGGAGGAACTGCAGTGAAGCTGGCATGTTTTCATGTCCAGGAGGGTTTTCTATTTAAAGGAAACCAATTGTGTATCCCACGCACCTCACTTCGAGAGAAACTTATTAGAGATCTTCACGGCGGAGGCCTTAGCGAACATCTCGGTCGAGACAAAACTATCGCAAGCCTCGAGGAACGCTACTATTGGCCACATTTATGACGAGATGTGGGTACCATCGTCCGTAAGTACTATACTTGTGAGGTCGTGAAGGGCCAATCGCAAAACACATGCCTCTACCGGTCACAGATTACATTTGGGAAGATCTAGCTATGGACTTTGTCCTAGGACTGCCTTGTACGCAGCGCGGCGTAGACTCTGCCGTTGTCGTTGTCGACCGTTTCTCCAAGATGTCACACTTTATCACTTGTAAGAGGACGGCTGATGCTTTTAACGTCGCAAAATTATTCTTTCGGGAGGTTGTAAGTCTCCATGGTGTTCCCAAGTCAATTACCTCGGATCGGACACAAAGTTCTTAAGTCATTTTTTGGATCACGCTATGGCGGATGTTTGGAACAACATTGAATCGAAGTTCCATGGCACACCCAAAAACTGATGGGCAGACTGAGGTTACTAGTCGTACCTTGGGAAATATGATTCGTAGTGTGTGTAGAGATAAGCCAAAGCAGTGGGATTTAGTACTGCCACAGATCGAATTTTCCTACAACAATGCAATCCACTCAGCTACCGTAAGTCGTCATTCTCATTAGTCTACACCTTCATTCCTAAGCATGTGGTCGATTTGGTTCAGTTACCCAAAGCTACTGATGTGAACCGCTGCAACCGTGGGCAGACGACCCTAACCACCGCAAGTTGGACACCGTGCAACGAGGTAGAAACCTTCGGGAATCGGGGCGGAATAGTACTTTGACCCGTCGGCTATATAACAGCCGGGAACCAGAAGTGTCCAGTCGAAGACGCCATGCCAAGAGATGGATGCTCTTGATGATAAGTCAACCTTAAGCAATGCTCCTCACATTAACTTGAAGGGAAAAGAACATAAGTTCTGAAATATTTAATCAAAGGGGGGTTCTTAGTACAAGAGGTGGCCGGCGGCCTCTATTTATAGGTGAGGGAACAAGCTCTCCTCCCTAAACCCTACTCCTAAATAATAATAAAATAAAGAAATAAAAAGAGTCCTAATTAGAAAACCTAAAGAGGACTTTAACTAATCCTAACCTAGACTAATAAGAGGGAAAATTCGGACTCCAACCCTATAAGGGAAGAGAATCCTACCTAAACAAGAACTCCTAAAAAGGAGGCTGCAAAATCCTCAAAAACAGCTACACGGGTTCTGGAAATATTAGCCAAATAAAAACTAAAAAAATTCGTAAAATCCTGATCTTTTGCAGATCACTAGTAAACTCTATGGGCTACAACTTTCATGTTGGACATCAGCCCAAATTCTGTCTCCAAGTAGCTCATATTCGTCACTCTTTGTCGGCTACGAATCTGTCCAGAAATCCAGCTTTGCTTAGTATTAGTCCAGCTTTGGCCCGTGGCTGCTCGTCATGGGCTGACCTCTTGGCTCTTCTTGAAGGATGAGCTCTCCTTCTTCTCCCTTGGATCAGGCTCATGTGGTGGCCTGATCACTGCTCCTGGCATGGGCTTCCTCGGATCAGCATCCGAGTCTTCCTCTTTGGTGCTCCGCCCATGCTTTGCTAGGACTTGGCCGAGCTCTATCTCCTTCAGTTCTTCTCCAAATTCAGCTCCGTTTCTTGGAGAGTGCTCCTGGGGCTTCAAGATATCCATAGCAAGTTGAATTTCCTCAAAGGCTCGAGCCATTTGTTGGCTGGGCCAAAAGCACGCTTCTGTGGTGCCCGGCGCTCGGTCCAGCGCCCGGGGCTGGCTCCGTGCTGGGCCTTCTTCAATTCTGGCCAAGCCTTCTACTTTATGCTTCGGCCAGGTCTTTAGGAATGTTCTCATGGGTCTTCAAGGGCTGGTGCTGGTACTGGGATCGAGTCTTCGAACCTGGAGCTCAGTTCTGGCATTTGGCCCGGTCCGTGGCTTGTACCGGGGTCTATCTTCGGGTGCCAGCTTCTTCTGGCCAGGCTTTCTTCATTATTCTTTGGCCACATCTTCTGGAAGGTCTCCAGAGGATATTCAGGGGCTGTGGTTGGTCCAGGGCTCGTAGCATTTGGCCTGGGGCCTTGTTCAGGCTCTCGGCTCGAGGTTGACCCGAGGGTGGCCAGGATCACATCATCCCCCTCTTCTTGAAGAGGATTCGTCCTCGAATCCTTGCCTGATAATCCATTAGAAATAATGAAAATAATCACAGGGGAGTAAAGGACTTGACCTGGTGCTTTTTCGGCGCTCCTCACGGTTCGGGCCGCAACGGGGCTGCTATGGTGCTTCCGGGTAGGCCAGTGCCGCGTCGGGGTCGGGTGGCGTCGGGTCCGGGTGGACAGGGCGGCGCCGGGGTCGGGCGGCGTCGGGCTGGGGTGGACAGTGCGGCGCCGGGGTCCGGCGGCGTCGAGCCGGGGTTAGGCGGCGTCGGGCCGGGCTCAGGCGGCGTCGGGCCGGCTCAGGCGGCGTCGGGCCGGGATCAGGCGGCGTTGGGCCTGGGTCAGGCGGCATCGGGCCGGAGTCAGGCGGCAACGGGCCTAGGTCAGGCGGCGTCGGGCCGGGGTCGGTCAAGGCGGCGTCGGGGTTAGACAGCGCCGGGGGCTGCTCGGGCTCCGGGGACTGGTAGGGCGCCGGGGCTGGTACTAGTTGCTGAACCTGGGCTGGGGCCGAGACTAGTGCCGGGGCTGGTGCCGGGGCTGGGGCCGGGGCTGATGTCGGGGCTGGGGCTAGGGCTGGTGCCGGGGCTAGGGCCGGGGCTGGTGCTGGGGCTGGGGCCAGGGCTGGGGCCGGGGCTGGGACCAGGGCTGGTGCCGGGGCTGGGACCAGGGCTGGTGCCGGGGCTGGGGCCGGGGCTGGTGCTGGGGCTGAGGCCAGGCTGGTGCCAGGGCTGGTGTCGGGGCTAGGGCCGGGGCTGGTGCTGGGGCTGGGGCCAGGGCTGGTGCCGGGGCTGGGACCAGTGCTGGTGCCGGGGCTGGTGCTGGGCGCTCGGGCGCTGGGTGCCGTTCGGGCGCTGGGCTCCGGTCGGGCGCTGGACTCCGGTCGGGCGCTGGGCGCCGGTCGGGTGCTGGGCTCCGCTCGGGCGCTGGGCTCCACTCGTGCGCTGGGCGCTGCTCGGGCGCTGGTGCTGGCGCTCGGCTAGTGCTGGGCAGGCGCTGGGCTGGTGCTGGGCAGGCGCTCGGCTCGGTGTTGGGCACGGTGGTGGCTCTCCTGTCTTCGACTAACCTCTTGATCGAATATTCTAGGTTGTCTAGTTGTAAGCGTGCTATCAGGCACTGAAGCTTCAACAGACATCGATCTACTCCTGCCATGGTTAGTGGAACAAACGAACACCAATACTTTTTCTAATATAATTTTCTAATGCTCTTTTTCTAGGACTCGATGCAAAGTACAACTTGGTGGTTAAAAGTAGGGTCGTGGCTCGGTTTAACACAAGCAACAGAAGCTAATCTATCCCTCTCTCTTAAACACACTATTGTAACGAAAATAAAGAACTTGGCAAGGGTGGCCTTGCGTGATTTTTTTTTCTTTTTCTTGACTTCTTTTAGGGTTTTCTTTTGATAGCTTGATCGGCCACCAATATTTTCTTGCCTTACAATGAAAGACTCGACACAAAACTAGAAATAGATGAAGATTTTCTAAACAATTTTCTAAACAACAAGAAAAGTAAAGGATATGAATCCAGGGTTTCAAACCTGAAGACTGGGATAGATGTGGTCCGTGTGTTTGAACCGTGCTCTGATACCAACTGATGTGAACCGCTGCAACCGTGGGCAGACGACCCTAACCACCGCAAGTTGGACACCGTGCAACGAGGTAGAAACCTTCGGGAACCGGGGCAGAATAGTACTTTGACCCGTCGGCTATATAACAGCCGGGAACCAGAAGTGTCCAGTCGAAGACGCCATGCCAAGAGATGGATGCTCTTGATGATAAGTCAACCTTAAGCAATGCTCCTCACATTAACTTGAAGGAAAAAGAACATAAGTTCTGAAATATATTTAATCACAGGGGGGTTCTTAGTACAAGAGGTGGCCGGCGGCCTCTATTTATAGGTGAGGGAACAAGCTCTCCTCCCTAAACCCTACTCCTAAATAATAATAAAATAAAGAAATAAAAAGAGTCCTAATTATAAAACCTAAAGAGGAATTTAACTAATCCTAACCTAGACTAATAAGAGGGAAAATTCGGACTCCAACCCTATAAGGGAAGAGAATCCTACCTAAACAAGAACTCCTAAAAAGGAGGCTGCAAAATCCTCAAAAACAGCTACACGGGTTCTGGAAATATTAGCCAAATAAATACTAAAAAAATTCGTAAAATCCTGATCTTTTTCAGATCACTAGTGGACTCTATGGGCTACAACTTTCATGTTGGACATCAGCCCAAATTCTGTCTCCAAGTAGCTCATATTCGTCACTCTTTGTCGGGCTACGAATCTGTCCAGAAATCCAGCTTTGCTTAGTATTAGTCCAGCTTTGGCCCGTGGCTGCTCGGTCATGGGCTGACCTCTTGGCTCTTCTTGAAGGATGAGCTCTCCTTCTTCTCCTCTTGGATCATGCTCATGTGGTGGCCTGATCACAGCTCCTGGCATGGGCTTCCTCGGATCAGCATCCGAGTCTTCCTCTTTGGTGCTCCGCCCATGCTTTGCTAGGACTTGGCCGAGCTCTATCTCCTTCAGTTCTTCTCCAAATTCAGCTCCGTTTCTTGGAGAGTGCTCCTGGGGCTTCAAGATATCCATAGAAAGTTGAATTTCCTCAAAGTCTCGAGCCATTTGTTGGCTGGGCCAAAAGCACGCTTCTGTGGTGCCCGGCGCTCGGTCCAGCGCCCGGGGCTGGCTCCGTGCTGGGCCTTCTTCAATTCTGGCCAAGCCTTCTACTTTATGCTTCGGCCAGGTCTTTAGGAATGTTCTCATGGGGTCTTCAAGGGCTGGTGCTGGTACTGGGATCGAGTCTTCGAACCTGGAGCTCAGTTCTGGCATTTGGCCCGGTCCGTGGCTCGTACCGGGTCTATCTTCGGGTGCCAGCTTCTTCTGGCCAGGCTTTCTTCATTATTCTTTGGCCACATCTTCTGGAAGGTCTCCAGAGGATCTTCAGGGGCTGTGGTTGGTCCAGGGCTCGTAGCATTTGGCCTGGGGCCTTGTTCAGGCTCTCGGCTCGAGGTTGACCCGAGGGGGCCAGGATCACATCATCCCCCTCTTCTTGAAGAGGATTCGTCCTCGAATCCTTGCCTGATAATCCATTAGAAATAATGAAAATAATCATAGGGGAGTAAAGGACTTGACCTGGTGCTTTTTCGGTGCTCCTCACGGGTTCGGGCCGCAACGGGGCTGCTATGGGTGCTTCCGGGTAGGCCAGTGCCGTGTCGGGGTCGGGTGGCGTCGGGTCCGGGGTGGACAGGGCGGCGCCGGGGTCGGGCGGCGTCGGGCTGGGGGTGGACAGTGCGGCGCCGGGGTCAGGCGGCGTCGAGCCGGGGTTAGGCGGCGTCGGGCCGGGCTCAGGCGGCGTCGGGCCGGGATCAGGCGGCGTTGGGCCTGGGTCAGGCGGCATCGGGCCGGAGTCAGGCGGCATCGGGCCTAGGTCAGGCGGCGTCGGGCCGGGGTCGGTCAAGGCAGCGTCGGGGTTAGATAGCGCCGGGGGCTGCTCGGCTCCGGGGACTGGTAGGGCGCCGGGGCTGGTGCTAGTTGCTGAACCTGGGCTGGGGCCGAGACTAGTGCCGGGGCTGGGGTCGGGGCTGGTGCCGGGGCTGGGGCCGGGGCTGATGTCGGGGCTGGGGCTAGGGCTGGTGCCGGGGCTAGGGTCGGGGCTGGTGCTGGGGCTGGGGCCAGGGCTGGTGCCGGGGCTGGGACCAGGGCTGGTGCCGGGGCTGGGGCCGGGGCTGGTGCTGGGGCTGAGGCCAGGGCTGGTGCCGGGGCTGGTGCCAGGGCTGGTGTCGGGGCTAGGGCCGGGCTGGTGCTGGGGCTGGGGCCAGGCTGGTGCCGGGGCTGGTGCTGGGTGCTCGGGCGCTGGGTGCCGGTCGGGCGCTGGGCTCTGGTCGGGCGCTGGACTCCGGTCGGGCGCTGGGCGCCGGTCGGGTGTTGGGCTATGCTCGGGCGCTGGGCTCCACTCGTGCGCTGGGCGCTGCTCGGGCGCTGGTGCTGGCGCTCGGCTAGTGCTGGGCAGGCGCTGGGCTGGTGCTGGGCAGGCGCTCGGCTCGGTGCTGAGCACGGTGCTGGCTCTCCTGTCTTCGACTAACCTCTTGATCGAATATTCTAGGTTGTCTAGTTGTAAGCGTGCTATCAGGCACTGAAGCTTCAACAGACATCGATCTACTCCTGCCATGGTTAGTGGAACAAACGAACACCAATACTTTTTCTAATATAATTTTCTAATGCTCTTTTTCTAGACTCGATGCAAAGTACAACTTGGTGGTTAAAAGTAGGGTCGTGGCTCGGTTTAACACAAGCAACAGAAGCTAATCTATCCCCTCTTCTTAAACACACTATTGTACCGAAAATAAAGAACTTGGCAAGGGTGGCCTTGCGTGATTTTTTTTTCTTTTTCTTGACTTCTTTTAGGGTTTTCTTTTGATAGCTTGATCGGCCACCAATATTTTCTTGCCTTACAATGAAAGACTCGACACAAAAACTAGAAATAGATGAAGATTTTCTAAACAATTTTCTAAACAACAAGAAAAGTAAAGGGATATGAATCCAGGGTTTCAAACCTGAAGACTGGGATAGATGTGGTCCGTGTGTTTGAACCGTGCTCTGATACCAACTGATGTGAACCGCTACAACCGTGGGCAGACGACCCTAACCACCGCAAGTTGGACACCGTGCAACGAGGTAGAAACCTTCGGGAACCGGGGCAGAATAGTACTTTGACCCGTCGGCTATATAACAGCCAGGAACCAGAAGTGTCCAGTCGAAGACGCCACGCCAAGAGATGGATGCTCTTGATGATAATTCAACCTTAAGCAATGCTCCTCACATTAACTTGAAGGGAAAAGAACATAAGTCTGAAATATATTTAATCAAAGGGGGGTTCTTAGTACAAGAGGTGGTCGGCGGCCTCTTTTCATAGGTGAGGGAACAAGCTCTCCTCCCTAAACCCTACTCCTAAATAATAATAAAATAAAGAAATAAAAAGAGTCCTAATTAGAAAACCTAAAGAGGACTTTAACTAATCCTAACCTAGACTAAAAAGAGGGAAAATTCGGACTCCAACCCTATAAGGGAAGAGAATCCTACCTAAACAAGAACTCCTAAAAAGGAGGCTGGAAATCCTCAAAAACAGCTACACGGTTCTGGAAATATTAGCCAAATAAATACTAAAAAAATTCGTAAAATCCTGATCTTTTGCAGATCACTAGTGGACTCTATGGGATACAACTTTCATGGTGGACATCATCCCAAATTCTGTCTCCAAGTAGCCCATATTCGTCACTCTTTGTCGGCTACGAATCTGTCCAGAAATCCAGCTTTGCTTAGTATTAGTCCAGCTTGGCCCGTGGCTGCTCGGTCATGGGCTGACCTCTTGGCACTTCTTGAAGGATGAGCTCTCCTTCTTCTCCTCTTGGATCAGGCTCAGGTGGTGGCCTGATCACATCTCCTGGCATGGGCTTCCTCGGATCAGCATCCGAGTCTTCCTCTTTGGTGCTCCCCCCATGCTTTGCTAGGACTTGGCCGAGCTCTATCTCCTTCAAATCTTCTCCAAATTCAGCTCCGTTTCTTGGAGAGTGCTCCTGGGCTTCAAGCTATCCATAGCAAGTGTAGTTTCCTCAAAGGCTCGAGCCATTTGTTGGCTGGGCCAAAAGCACGCTTCTGTGGTGCCCGGCGCTCGGTCCAGCGCCCGGGGCTGGCTCCGTGCTGGGCCTTCTTCAATTCTGGCCAAGCCTTCTACTTTATCCTTCGGCCAGGTCTTTAGGAATGTTCTCATGGGGTCTTCAAGGGCTGGTGCTGGTACTGGGATCGAGTCTTCGAACCTGGAGCTCAGTTCTGGCATTTGGCCCAGTCCGGGGCTCGTACCGGGGTCTATCTTCGGGTGCCTGATGCGAACCGCCTCCTCTAGGAAGGGATCGACTCAACACCCAAAACTATACTACCAGCTCCACGAATCCTAACCTTTGAAACCGCGGAGAACACTTGAAATCCACTAAGTATAGACTTAGGAACCCCAAGGTATTCAGTCGAATTCGGTGCCACAAACAAAGGATGAATGCCTTTGATGATAAACCGATCTAGACGACGATCAATTCCATGATGGTCGAACAGAGATTAGCAATTCCATGCTAAGAGAAAAACCGAAGTTTTGAGTGTTTATTTCTTTCAAAGTTGTTCTTTACAATGAGGCTAGACGCCTCTATTTATAGGTGAGAAAGGGAGAACAGGCTCTCCTTTTCCTCCTACGAAATAGCTAATAAAACTAATAAAGAATACAAAAATAAGGACTGAAACTCGTAGCCTTGTTCACCAAGGAAAAGAGTCATTCCTAAACAAAAACACTAAAAGGGAAAAACTGGAAATTCCTAAAAAACAGCTAAACGGGTTCTGGAATTATGGGCCGAATAAATACCAAACAAATTCCTAAAATTCTGATATTTTCCAGATCCGTAGTAGACTCCATGGGCTACAACTTTCATGTTGGGCTTCAACCCAAATTCTATCTCCAGGTAGCCCAAATTCGTCATTCTTTGTCAGACTAGGAATCTGTCCAAAACCGGGAAATCCTAGCTTGATTAGGATTCCTTGTTTGGATGCACTTGGCTTCTTCTCTCCATTTCCGTATCTTGAATGTTACTCCATCCCTCCTTGGATCAGGCTCAGGTGGTGGCCTGATCACAGCTCCTTGCTTGGCCTTCCTCGGATCAGCATCCGAGCTCCACTCCTTGATGCTTATGCCTTGCATCACTAGGACTTGTTCTAGCCCTATCTGCTTCAATTCTCCTCCAAATTCAGCTCCGTTTGTTGGAGTGTATTCCTGGAGCCATAAGGATTCCAGTGCCTTTGGAAAATCCCAAAAGGCACGGGTCAATCGTTCGCTGGGCCAAAAGTGCTCCTTTGACGGGCGCTGGCATGGCCTTGTGCCTGTGGCAGGCTTAGCTTGGGGCCTTCTTCAAATCTGTCCAGGCCTTTTGAGTTCTGCTCCGAGCCTTCTTCCCTGGGTACCTTAGGGGTGTCTTTAGGGCTGGTGTCGGTCTAGAGCTCATGGCATTTAGCATGGGGCCTAGTTTAGGTGCTAGGCCTTTATCGGGGCTCGGGGCTGGACTTGGCCCTAGGCTTGGCCTGGGGCCTGAACTTGGAGCTTTGTCTCTCCAAGGCTCTGGAGGTGGTGCCGGTGTAGGTCTGGGGCCGGTGTAGTCCTCGCTCGCGCCTCAAGTCTCTAGACTGAACGGGCATTAAATTCTCCTTGTCCGGCGCTCTCGTGGAGGTTTCCTGGCCGGGTGCCCGTGGTGTTGTGACCGCGCCGGCCTTGGTGGCTCTGTTCACATCATCCCCCTCTTCTTGAAAAGGATTCGTCCTCGAATCCATACCTGGTGCACCATTAGAAATAATAAAATTTACCACAGGGAGTGTAGGACTTGACCTGGTGCTTTATTGGCGCTCCAGGGTGTTCGGGCCGTATCGGGGCTGGTACGGGTGCTCGGGCCTCCGGCCTGAGCTCTTTGGGCCATACCGGGGCTGGTATGGGGCTTCGGATTCAGGCGCCGGGCGCTGGTCGGGCGCTGGTGGCTGGTCGGGCGCCGGGGACTGGTCGGGCGCCGGGGCTGCTCGGGCGCTGGTGGCTGGTCGGGCACCGGGGGCGGGCGCTGGGGCGCCGGGGCTAGGCACTGGGGCGCTGGTGCTGGGCGCTCGGGTGCTGGCGCTGGGGCGCCGGTGCTGGTACTGGTGCTAGCGCTGGGCGCTGGGCCGGTACTGGCGCTAGTGCTGGTGCTGGTGCTCGGCAGGCGCTGCGCCGAGTGCTGGCCTGGTGCTGGCTCGGGGCAGGGCTGATGCTGGTTCGGGGCAAGCCTGATGCTGGTCCGGGGCAGGCCTGATTCTGGTCCGGGGCAGGGCTGATGCTGGTCCCGGGCAGACTGGGCGCTGTGCCAGGGCAGGGCCGATGCTGGGCCGGGGCAGTGATGGGTGCTGGGCCGGGGCAGTGCTGGGCGCTGGGCCGGGGCAGTGCTGGGCGCTGTGCCGGGGCAGTGCTGGTGCAGGGCCGGGGCAGGCGCTGAGCCTAGTGCTGGGCCTAGTGCTGGGCACGAATTTTCTCCTCATCTTTCTCTTAAGATCTCTCCAACTAAGGATGGGATCCTCTTCTTCTCTCCTGATTTGCTTCCTGAGTTGAGCCCACCACAAAGCAGCATAGTCAGTAAACTCGATTGTTGCTAGGGTTACCTTTTTCCTTTCGGAATATTTATGGCAATCAAAGAAGTCTTCCATGCTCTCCTCCCAATCAATGTACTCGTCAGGATTTGCCTTGCCAGCAAATTTGGGAACATTGAGCTTCCAACTGCTCACATCATCATCTTCTTCCTGCTCATTCCTCCTTGGCCGCCGGGGCCATCTCCATTCGTGGCTCCGAACTGCTCGGCGATTCGGGCTATGTTTTCAGCCATGGCGGTCAACCGGGCATCAAAAGCATTGAATCTCTCGTCTGCCATGGTTAGTCACGAACAAAGGACCTCACAAAATCTCTCAATTGAACCTCACACACTCGTTTTCTTACCACTCGTGTATGAAAAAAAAAATTTTTTTTTTTAACAAGTCACTCAAATTAGGGTTTTCTTTGAAATTTTCAAAACAAAGTCAATCTCAATTCAAGTAGTTGCAAGTTTCTTCGAAGCTATGCAGTCTAAGTCTACCAATCACACTAACAAGACCTTATACCTAGGGTTTCGGATTTCTAGGGGCCAGAATCTTGAGTTAGGGCGTGGGATGACAAGACATACAAATTTGGGTGTTCTACCAAGGAAGCTAGTAGTGCGAAAGCTAGTAGCTAACTTATGAAAAACCCCTCGTCTTGAACTTATTCTACTACCTTGATTGTGAACGTGGCCTTGCTTTTTAGATAGGTCAATTTTTTCTAGACCTTCGATTTTTTCTTTTCTTTTCTTTTCTTTTTCTTTTCTTTGATCGGCCACAGCTTTTTCTCACAACAAAAACTTAAAGAAAGGTAGAAGAATAGAACAAACACAATGCACGAATTTTTTTTTTTAGGGTTTTTTTCTGAAACTGAAAACAACGAAAGCTAAAAGATATGAATTCAAGTAAAAGAACCTGAAAACTGGGATAGATTGTTGGTCCAAGAGTTGAACCGTGCTCTGATACCAGCTGATGCGAACCGCCTCCTCTAGGAAGGGATCGACTCAACACCCAAAACTATACTACCAGCTCCACGAATCCTAACCTTTGAAACCGCGGAGAACACTTGAAATCCACTAAGTATAGACTTAGGAACCCCAAGGTATTCAGTCGAATTCGGTGCCACAAGCAAAGGATGAATGCCTTTGATGATAAACCGATCTAGACGACGATCAATTCCATGATGGTCGAACAGAGATTAGCAATTCCATGCTAAGAGAAAAACCGAAGTTTTGAGTGTTTATTTCTTTCAAAGTTGTTCTTTACAATGAGGCTAGACGCCTCTATTTATAGGTGAGGAAGGGAGAACAGGCTCTCCTTTTCCTCCTACGAAATAGCTAATAAAACTAATAAAGAATACAAAAATAAGGACTGAAACTCGTAGCCTTGTTCACCAAGGAAAAGAGTCATTCCTAAACAAAAACACTAAAAGGGAAAAACTGGAAATTCCTAAAAAACAGCTAAACGGGTTCTGGAATTATGGGCCGAATAAATACCAAACAAATTCCTAAAATTCTGATATTTTGCAGATCCGTAGTAGACTCCATGGGCTACAACTTTCATGTTGGGCTTCAACCCAAATTCTATCTCCAGGTAGCCCAAATTCGTCAATCTTTGTCAGACTAGGAATCTGTCCAAAACCGGGAAATCCTAGCTTGATTTGGATTCCTTGTTTGGATGCACTTGGCTTCTTCTCTCCATTTCCCGTATCTTGAATGTTACTCCATCCCTCCTTGGATCAGGCTCAGGTGGTGGCCTGATCACAGCTCCTTGCTTGGCCTTCCTCGGATCAGCATCCGAGCTCCACTCCTTGATGCTTATGCCTTGCATCACTAGGACTTGTTCTAGCCCTATCTGCTTCAATTCTCCTCCAAATTCAGCTCCGTTTGTTGGAGTGTATTCCTGGAGCCATAAGGATTCCAGTGCCTTTGGAAAATCCCAAAAGTCACGGGTCAATCGTTTGCTGGGCCAAAAGTGCTCCTTTGACGGGCGCTGGCATGGGCCTTGTGCCTGTGGCAGGCTTAGCTTGGGGCCTTCTTCAAATCTGTCCAGGCCTTTTGAGTTCTGCTCCGAGCCTTCTTCCCTGGTACCTTAGGGTGTCTTTAGGGGCTGGTGTCGGTCTAGAGCTCGTGGCATTTAGCATGGGCCTAGTTTAGGTGCTAGGCCTTTATCGGGCTCGGGCTGGACTTGGCCCTAGGCTTGGCCTGGGGCCTGAACTTGGAGCTTTGTCTCTCCAAGGCTCTGGAGGTGGTGCCGGTGTAGGTCTGGGGCCAGTGTAGTCCTCGCTTGGCCTCAAGTCTCTAGACTGAACGGGCATTAAATTCTCCTTGTCCGCGCTCTCGTGGAGGTTTCCTGCCGGGTGCCCGTGGTGTTGTGACCGCGCCGGCCTTGGTGGCTCGGTTCACATCAGTGCCAGCTTCTTCTGGCCAGGCTTTCTTCATTATGCTTCTGCCACATCTTCTGGAAGGTCTCCAGAGGTCTTCAGGGCTGTGGTTGGTCCAGGGCTCGTAGCATTTGGCCTGGGCCTTGTTCAGGCTCTCGGCTCGGGGTTGACCCGAGGGTGGCCAGGATCACATCAGCTGCTGGAGTTAGTAAAGCCACAACGAAGATGGTGGAGGAAATGCAAGAAGTGAAAGAGTTGGTTAAAGCCAAATTGAATGCCACCGGTAAACGAAATAAAGCTGCTCCAAACAAGCACCGTCGAGTAAAGGTTTTTCAGGTGGTTAACAAAGTGATGGTTTACCTCCGCCGAGAGCGATTCCCAGTGGGAACTTACAGCAAGTTGCAGCCTCGCAAGTATGGGCCATTTACGATCACGCGATAGATTAATGATAATGCCTATGTGGTGGCACTGCCCATGCAATGAACATCTCCAACACTTTTAATGTGTTAGACATTCATGAATACCATGAAGATTCAGTTCTATATCCTGATGAGAACTCGGGGTCGAGTTCTTCCGAGGTGGAGGAGACTGATGTAGGACGATTAGCCACCTGGTTTGGGGAGGAGATTGACCGTCGTAAGCGGGGCAGGCTGAATTAGGAGATACGAGTCAGGAGTTTCCTAGTTAGAATTGGTTTTAAATTGAATTGTTTAATTAATTTTCCTAGATAGTTTAGTTCCAGCTATTTTCCTATTTAGGTTGAGAGTCGGTGCCCTATTTGAAGGGACTTATTTTTGTAATGAGGATATCTTTTTGGACGAACGAAATTGTAAGAGTTTTCGAATTGGAGTTTTCAGCTTAGTCGAACTTGCGCTTGCAGGTCCGAATTCTTGTCATAGCGATTTGTGCTAGCAATTCGCTTTTCGATACTTTCAGCTACGTCAAATTTCCATATGAGTAATTAAAGACCCTATTAGATCATTAATGTTAAGAACAACAAGGTCTTTTGACTCTTCTATAACAGTATTCTTTGGCTTCCACTACTTAGGTAGAGACTATAGTATCTTCCTAATCAGATCTTCATTATCATAGTTTCTACCTAGACCATTAACCCTATTGACTATACTCTGAAATCTCTTAAACATTAAAGCAATATATTCATTTTCATTCATCTTAAACATCCCAAAGTCATGCTTAAGCATATTTATCCTAGAGGTTTTAACTATGGACGTTCATTCATAAGTAACTTGCATTTTATCCCAGATTTCCTTAGCAGATTTGCAGCTAGACATCCTATTAAATTCTTCCTGCCCTAGAGCACAATACATAATATTCATTACTTGTGAATTTGACTGTACCTTTTTTATGTTTTCGTCATCCCAATTATCCTCGACAAGCTTGGCATCCATTGGACCCTTGATTACTATTTTCCACAGCCTGGGATTGATCGTTTCGACGAACAACTCCATTGGGTTCTTCCAATAGCTGTATTGCACTCCTTCAAACCTTGGTGGTTGGTTTTGTGAGAATCCATCAGCTAAAAAGGCGGCTCCTTCTTTGCTTGAATTCATGACTAACAAAGCAAACAAACACAAGTTAAATTTAAAAAAAGCTAAGTACAACTGAGAGCAAACCTAAAATCTTATCGTTGAAGATCGTGAGATCTTGATACACTCTGTGACACGCTCAGATACCACTTGTTGAAACACTCCCAATCGAATGGTACTCAGTAGGTTAATTCGATGACACGGTGAAACCCTAGAGATGGTTGAACTGCCCACTTAACCTAATAACTTTGAATAGCAGATGTAGTAAGCAGTAAGAGTAGAGAAGATAGTTGACACATGGATTTTTTGGTCGATCAATATGACCTACTCCACATCCCAAGGAATGAATCCTTGAGAGATGTGATTCGAATCCACGAATCTCACAAGTGATGAAATGAGAGATTACACCAAGACTTCTCCCCGAAATCTGATCAGTTATATCTACCCCAGTTTCCAATTGTAGAACACCGGATCACTCAATTCTATCTACTCCAAGAAATTTTCCTATCTACCCGATTACATAATTACAAATGCTTCTTCACATCACATTATTCTACTGAATATATAAAGATGAGAAAAGAGCCTTTTGTTGATCCACACCCTTGGATCGTCGACCGTTGCTAAGTGATCGTAGAGTGAGCTGCTTGATTTGAGCATATCGTGAGATGGGGATTTGCATGTGTCCATCTTTCCTTTTCTAGATTCCTATAGCCAAGTAAAGTGAGGTTTCTTCGATAATGACATGTACTCAATACACAATCTCGATCAAGTGCATAGTGATCATGTAACTTTATTTAATTGACAGAATACACTTAAGAACTTAAATGGTTGCAAAATGGTCATGAATAATTATCTCTTGATAATTTAGTTCTTAGTCTAAGACATCATTCATGTTATAAGGTCATCCCTTTCAAATATAGTAATCAAAATTATAAGTAAAAAAAAGTGGTTAATAGTTCGATTATAGACATTTAGTGAAATGATTAGAATGATTCAAATTTTACTCATCATCTTTTTTAAACTATTTGGAAAGTTTTAGAATTGAAAGAACTTTTACAATCAATAAAATATAAAACATTTTCTCATTTTAGCAGCTGGAGTGGAGCAATAAATAGTTTGATATAGAGAATTGAGTTGTTTTAGATGGAATGTATGGGTATCTTTTCGTTGATCCACCTTGAAGAAGAAGTGATGTGTCTTAGTCGTTCTTCGTTGTATACCTCACAATCCTTAAGTATAAGGGAGAATTTTAGTACGAGTATTGAAGAGATATGAGTTATGGTTAAGATACATGGGAGATCACAAAATATAGAAATATGGGATTTTAGGTTCATGTTTATTAGGCGTGTGAAGTTGATAGCACATCACTCACCTACTTGTAGTGCTTTAGGATCATAATCATGATACAATTACACAACTTCAAACTTGTACACTTTGTGTGGTTAGATTCGGATTAATAAACATTTGACAATTGTGATATAACTATTATTTTTTATTTAATCTCAGCACCGAAACAAAATTTATATTACCATACCCACACTCATCATTGTTCTATTAGGAAATATATATAGAGAGTTCATCCGTCCTACTAGGCCGGTCAATAAAGAGGATCAACCGAGATGAGTTGAACTAGTACGTCTTGGTGGCACCATGGTCATGAACGGGTGGTCCTTGAAAGGTGAGGGAGAGACGTTTGAAAAGACACAAATTAGTCTTTATGGTAGAAATCGAGATTATAGGTTTACAAAGACAAGGAGCAATTGAATGAAAGAAAGAAGGGAATGAGTTTCACGATTTAGGGATTTCAGATTCTCAAAGTTTGACTTCAAGAGTTTGGGATTGAATGAGAGTTTCTCCTGTCAATTTAAAACTCAATATTTGAACTCATATGGGTTTAAGTAGATACATGCCCAATTACTTAAGCCTCACAACGTAAATACTGGAAAATAAAATCAGCAGCTGCAAACGCAGTTCTTCTTCAACCTGCAAACATACACTTGCAGTTATACAATTGAATAGCACGATATAGAAGTTGAAGGGAGAGAGAACGCAAACACAATTTTTAACGTGGTTCAATGCTAGCTATGGCTAGGTCTACATCCACATCCCGAGAAAAGCTCGAGAGAGTCACTGGATTGATTTCAATGACAAAGCTCCAAGACTAGAGCTTTGAATTACACCGCCTGATGTATATCCTACACTCAGGACTTTCACTTTTACAAAAACCTCATAGAACACTATCCTTCTATGAGTGACACCACTTTCAGCTATACTCTCACTTGAATCAGCTTCTCTGAAAGTATCAAATCACTTGTCTATGGCCTTCATTTTATAGAGCTCACAATGCTGCTTGTTACCGTTGGCATACTCGACAGTTTCCGTAAAATATTCCTTTCTATTTTCATGTTGTGTTGATCAGGGATTCCATATCTGCAATCACAACTTATATCTTGGAAATGCGGTTAGCACGAAGATAGGGAAACAATTGAAAAATTGATACATCAACTTCTGGGCAAGCACAATTTGGTCATTCATTATAATATCAAGACTTTCTGAATCTAACAATCTCCCCCTAAGCTTGATATTGCCAATTTTACTAAATGAAGTTGATGATGCCAAAGAGATGTCTCCTCTTTGTCAGACATCTATCTCATAACTAAGTTTGTTAGAGAAGTATTGTTCTGAGAAAAAGAAATAGACTATCAAGGTAAAATCAACCACTCATTGTTCAACAGAATAAAGAGAAAGACATATATTCTTTCCTGAAGATTCCAAAAAACTAAGACACGAATAACAAATATTAAAATAAGAGAAAGACTCTAAAACAAAAAACAGAAAGACGAAGTTGTTGAAGTGAGGCGCGTAGGCGCGTGTGTGACGGAAAGTTTTCTCTCAACTTTATGTGCAACGTTCTCCGATCTTCCCACTGGCAAGGGTTTTCCCCTCTGTGGGTGTGCTCCGGGGGGCTTTGCCGGTGTGTGCAGGTTTTCGGCTGGCCTCTGAGGTCTCTGGATTGCCGATTCGTGCTTAGCTCTTGATTTACTATTTCTTTGCATTTCTACTCTAAGGTGATGGCTGTAGAGGGTGAGGCGCTGCAATCCAAGCGGTCCTGGTCGGAGGTAGAACAGGATTCAGAGGCCAATCTTACCTATGTTGATATTCCTAACTCTTCCTTTGTTGATGGTGTGTTAAAGATCCCCAAATCGATTATTGATAAGGGTTGTACAAGACTCCAAAGTGTTGTGGTGGCTCAGTTTACTAGTCCGCAGCCGCCGATGAGGGTTTTCACGGCAATTGCTAGAAGATTATGGGGTTATGAGGGGCCAGTTCTAATTTCAGTGCTCTCGGAGAACTTTTATTTGAATTCAGATCGATTCAGCTCTGTAATTGGGTGCTCAAGCGGGCATGGCATATTCATAACTCAGGGCTTATCTTGCGACGGTGGTTCAAAGGTATTTGTTGGTGTGTTTCTCACCCAAGGAGATGCCGGAATGGATCATGTACAAGAAGGTTCCACTCGTTATGCTTACTAATGAAGGTATTAGTTGGTTATCCAGTAAAATTGGGAAACCGTTGAACAAATTTGTTAGGGAAGGGACGGATGTGAGAGTATGCTTACTTAGGGACAGGGTTGTGCCGTGTCCAGCCTCTATCAATGTTTAGCTTGAATAGGATGATGAGGTGATTTGTATTGAAATTGTAAGCTTCCATGCTAGAGAATATAAAAAAGACGTAGGAAAGCAGGTCTGGTTAGCTAAGGAACATAAAAATCAAGCTACATCTTCATCTGGGAAGGAGATGTCAGATAATGTTGTTCAGATAGCTGTTGCTGCTAGTAGTGATAAAGCTACTGCTGTTGAAGTCCCTGTGACTCAAGTTGATAAGGTCCCTTCGGGTGGTTCTAGTGGTACAAGTAAGACTAAGAAGAGGCGTAAAAATCATAAAAAGAATTTAGAGAAAGCTCTTCAGTCAGTTTCTGGTAAAGATGTCGATAGTCAGGCTATTCCCCAGCTCAACGTTTTGCCTATTAGTGTTGCTGGTTCTGGCAATGCCTCTACATCTCCGATGGGAGGGACGGAGGCACCAGCTTCCAGTAGTCCTATGCAGGGAGCTGGAGGGGGACCAGGCAATGGTACCAAAGCTTCGAATGAAGTGGAGGGGCCACTTGGTCAGCTTAGTCATCTAAGTAGCCCTAAGCTTGATGAAGGAGGTGTTAAAGAAGGTGAGGTTTATGATTGTTCTGATATTGAAAAGGAGATTGAAGGATTATCTGATGAAGAGATTCATGTCAAGAATGTGCAAGCTGGTAAAAGAAGTAAGCAAAACATGTACTTAGGGGTTAAACCCCGTAAGTATCAACATAGAAGATGAGGATCCTTACTTGGAATACAAGAGGCTTTAATCAGCTTAGCAAATACTCTACGATTTCTGCTTTTATTAGTTTTTACAAGTTAGATGTTCTTGCTATTCTCGAACCACGAGTTAGAAAAGATAAGACAATTGGCCTGCTTGAAGAAAGATTTGGTGGTTGGCAGGCTGAGTTTGCTTTTGAGGGTGATCTTGGGAAAATTTGGCTGGTTTGGAGGAAAGATGTCCCTCTTAAGGTTGTTGATGTTGGTAGCCAATATATTCATGTGAAGATTGATATGCCTATTCCCTATTTTTGTACCTTCGTTTTTGCATCGAATGATATACAAGGGAGAAGACAGCTCTATGCTAAATTGGAGGGGTTCTCTCACATTTCTTTGCCTTGGTTTATTTCCGGAGATTTTAATGCTTTCTTGGATCCTTCTGAGGCTTCAAATCAGTTTACTTCTACTGATAGCATGGAGGATTTTAGGACTTGTGTTTGAACTTGTGAAGTTATGGATCATGGTTATGATGGTCCATTGTTTACTTGGGTTAACAATAGAGTTGATTGTTTGATTGCTAGGAAGCTGGATCGTTGACTCATCAATGGTGCATGGCAATCTGCTTTCTCTAGAAGCAAGGTCACTTTTATCCCTTCCACTGATTCTGACCATAGTGCTATTTTCATGGACACTACTTTTGATCCTAGAACTCATCCCAAGCCTTTCAAGTTTTTTTCTTGTTGGATTAATTGTGTGAATTATTCAAGTATTGCTGAAAATGTGTGGAGGCGGAATGTTCATGGGGACTGTTTTTATAGAGTTTTTAAGAAGCTTAAGCTTCTTAAGAAGGATCTAAAAGATCTGAACAAGGAACATTATTCTGATATTAGTCTTAGACTAAAAGCTAAGCAGTTGGAGCTAAGTGCAGCGAAAAGTGATTTGTATGATAGACCTTCTGGAGACAGCTTGGAAGTGGTGAAAGTCTTACAGGATGAGTTTAGTGCTTTGCAGAAAGATGAGCCGAGTATTCTGAAGAAAAAAAGTAGGGTGAACTAGATTCAGTTAGGGGATGGAAATACTAGATTCTTCTTTAATTATGTTAAAAGCAGGCAACCTGTGAATACCATACGCCAGCTTCGCAATGAGCAAGGGATTTGGTTGATAATCAGGATGATATTGCATCAGTGGCTGTTAGATTTTATAAAAGTCTGCTGGGAAGTAGCTGTTCTGTGCAGAATTTTGATCTTGATGATATTATTCAGAGAAAGCTTTCAGATGATCAATGTGATGAGTTAATTATGTCAGTAACTGTTGAGGAAGTTAGAAGAGCAGTTTTTAGCATTGGGGATCATAAGGCCCCTGCCCCTGATGGATACAATGCTAGATTCTTCAAGCAAAGTTGGAATGTAGTTAAAGATGATATTATGGAGATGATAGATTGCTTCTTTAGTCAAGGTGAGTTGCCTCCTTATATCAATTTTGTTATTCTTGCCTTGATTCGTAAGAGAACTAATGCTAGTGGCATGAAAGACTTTAGACCCATTTCTTGCTCTAATGTGGTTTACAAGTTTATTTTGAAGGTCATGACGAATAGATTATCCTTTGTGCTTCCTAGTCTAATTAATGATGCTCAAAAAACATTCATCAAAGGTAGGAAAATTGGAGATGGAGTTATGCTTGCACATGAGTTAATGAAAACCTATAGGAAGAAAGATGTTTCTCTAAGATGTGCTATGAAGGTTGATTTAATGAAAGCCTTCGACTCTGTCGAATGGAGTTTTATTCTGAATACTCTTAAGGCTATGAGGTTCCCTGCTCAGTATATTAGTTGGATTAAGCCCTGTTTTTGAAGCCACTATGATGTTAGTCAATGTTAATGGTACATTATATGGTTACTTCCCAGCTAAAAGAGGGCTTAGGCAGGGAGATCCAATTTCCCCTACCTGTTTGTCATATCCATGGAAGTTTTGAGCTGTCTTTCTGATAAAGCTGGTGCTAGGAAGATGTTCCAATATCACCCTCAGTGTAAAGGAGTTAAAGTCACCCATCTGAGCTTCGCCGATGACCTCCTCATTTTCACTAAAGCAAATGTGGCTGCTATAAAGCAGGTGAAAACGGTTCTGAAGGATTTCCACGGGTATTCGGGTTTTAACCCTGGCAAAAGTTCAATTTATATTGCTGGTGTTTATGGTAATGCAGTAGATGAGCTGGTGCAGGAATCTGGATTTTTCCAGGACTCGTTGCCTTTCAGGTATTTGGGAGTCCCCCTTACATCTGTTAAGCTTCGACGTTGTGATTGTAAAGCACCAGTCGATAAGATTACTCGGAGAATTACTGATTGGAAGTCTAAAAAACTCTCATATGCTGGCAAACTTCAATTGTTTGATTCGGTAGTTGGTGGAACAATGCAGTATTGGATGTCCAGTTTTGTTTTGCCTTCATCGATTGTTAAGGACGTTGAGAAGGTATGCAGTAGTTATCTTGGGGGTATGATATAGGTCAGGGACGTGCCAAAGTCTCTTGGCAGATTGTGGCAAAGCCTAAAGATGAGGGAAGACTTAGCATTCGTGACTTTCGTTCTTAGAACTCAAGCAGGTTCCCTTTGGATAGCATGGTTGAACAAGTACATGCTTAAAAGGCCGTAGCTTCTGGGATGCTACATCTGCTAATGGATCTGGCACTGGGGCAGGCTTGTTAAGCTTCGTGATAAAGTAAGACATCTAGTGGGGACTAACAGTGATGGCGACTTAACTTGGGAGGGTGTAATCATGCCTAAGTTTAAGCTCATCACAGTTTGGAACTCAATCCGAGACAGAAATGGTATAGTGCCTTGGTATAGCTTGGTTTGGGTAGATTATATAATCAAGAAGCACTCTGTTATCTCCTGGCTTATCGTTCGTATATCGACGCGGGGTCAAGTTAAGAAGTGGGATGGAAGTATTGATGAAAGCTGCTTGTTCTGTGGACAATTCCCTGAAACTCGAGAGCACTTGTTCTCGGATTGTGTCTATACCCAAAGGGTGATTGGAAGCTTGATCCTGACATAGCTGGCTTGAATTGGGGTCTTATGATGCAGACAGCTACTGCTTGGAAGGAGGAGACTATAGCTATGAAAACAAAAAGACTTATCTGGAGAGTTTTAGTGAGTAATATTTGGCTCGAAAGATGTAACAGAGTTTTTCATAAGCCCTCGATAGATGAAGAGGCCTTATTGACTAAGATTAGGGAAGAAATTCTTTATTTTGCAAAAGGGCATAGAGATGAATCTAGTATATTTAGTAGTATGTATTAGAGGGTTGGGAGTTTTCTTTGTTTTCCCCTTGTATAGTGATTCCTTATTTTTTATGAAATACAATGACCAATTCATAAAAAAAAACAGAAAGACAGACGAACTCTAGCTCACAGAGCTGTTATTTTGACTAAGAACAAAAAGACCCATGCTCACAGAGCATTTATTTTAAGAAAAAGAACTGGTACTTCTTTAGAAAGAACTGTCTGGATCACTTACATAGTCTGAACAATCTTCACGCTCTTCTTATCCACGAGTTCCATGAGTTGCTTCTTTGTGGATTTTGCAGTTTCAGAATCTCCTAGTTTCAACTCTTCAATGTTTTCAAAATCCCAGTCTCCTCTTTGTCGTAAGAATTGGAGCAAACGTATGATATTGTTATGAAGAGAGGCTTCCTTGAGATCCTTCGCATCAAGATCCCAGCTTCCATAGTTACCAATTGAATGGATAAGTAATTCTAGCTTGTGACCTACTTCACCAACTTCACATCAGTATTCAGGTGGTTCTCCCCCTTTGTCAATGTCAAGTAGACACTTTAGGGGAGCCTTCTGATAGCCAATCTTCCGAAGAATTGATTGAGGACGAAAAGTAAGAATATGAAAGCTTCGGATTTGTTGAGAAATATCCACCCCAAGGAAATCTAGCATCCGAGTAATTAGACCTACAAAAGGCAAGTCTCTAGCGAAGCGAGGAGAACCAGCAGCTTGCATAGCTCGGATGATCAAATGGGGCAGACTGATAGGGTGTTGTGTGATAGTAGCATTGTAGATTACCCATATGTCCAATGGGAGTAGCTCTTCTCGAGCAAAAGTTATGGGCACAAAATGTCGAGTGAGCATGAAATGGTGGATTCGAAGGTGGACAAGAAGGCAAGCAATTGATGGATGCATAAGATTGTCGATTGGCAGAATGGCAATCGATTGAAGAGCACCAATGTGATTGAATCCATGCTCAATCAGATCATAATTATCTGCCATGATTAGACCATACATTTCCATGGGAATCATGAAAGCGAGGAATTCAGAGAGTGATAATGAATTTGAATACCATTGACAGAAGTCTGGAGCTTGAGTGGAAAGAGTTCTGGATGGAACATTGGACTTGAATGTTGTACTTATCAAAACCTTCATATCGGAAAACATAGGACATAATGATTGGTTTCGTGCTAAAGAGATTAGTATAACGGAGGTAGGATTCTTTGGATGGGTGAATGGAACCGACATAATGAGCAGAGTTGAGAAAGGCGGCCATGAAGAGAAAAATACAATGAGGAAATAACAAAGGACAAAGAGCAGAGTTGGCTGTGAAGAAAGTGGAGAGGAGAGAGACGATTATAAAGAGAAGGAAAAATTCAATAAAAGGAAGGGCTGATACAGTGAATCTTGAGAGAAAATAAAAGGAAGGTGAATAGAGAAGTTGTAGAAATGGTAAAGAATAAATGAAGGAGAAAGGAAAGTCAAAAGATCAATCATCCCTAATTCATGGAGAATGAAATTGAATCGTTCCTCTTTTAGTGGTTTTGTGAATATATCTGCCAGCTGGTCATTAGTGCTGACAAATTGAATGTCAATCACTTTATTTTGAACAAGATCACGGAGAAAATGAAATTTTATCTCTATATGTTTAGTTCTAGAATGCTGAACTGGATTTTTGGACATGTTTATAGCACTTGTATTATCACAAAGAAGTGGAATTGAAGAAAGGAAGATGCCATAATTTTTGAGTTGGGTTTTTAACCAAAGAAGCTGGGTGCAAGAGTTGCCTGCAGCTATATATTCTACCTCTGCAGTGGACATAGTGATAACTATTTGCTTCTTGCTTGACCAAGAGATGAGAGAGTGACCAAGGAATTGACACCCACAGGATGTAATTTTTCTATCAATAAGACTTCCAGCAAAGTCAACGTCACTATATCCCACAAGACTAGCTGCTGACGTAGCAAGGTACCAAAGACCAAGAATTTGAGTACCTTTCAAATAACGAAAGATTCTTTTAACAGCAGAGAAATGGGATTGTTTGGGGTTGGCTTGAAAGCGAGCACAAAGGCAGACATTGTACAATATGTCTGGCCTGCTGGAAGTAAGGTACAGAAGAGACCTTATCATACCACTAAATTTTTTGTTATCAAAGTCAAGTCCAGATCTGTCTTAATGTAACTTTGTGGTTGTTGCCATAGGAGTGGAGGCTGATTTCAAATTGTTAAACCCAAATTTTTCAAGAAGCGTTCCAATGTATTTGGATTGATGAATAAAAACACCTTGTGAACATTGAAGAATTTGAAGTCCTAGGGAGAATTGAAGATCCCCCATCATGCTCATTTCAAAGGATAATGTCATTTCAGAACAGAAATCCTTACAAAGATTTTGCAAGGTGGAGCCAAAGATGATATCATCTACATAAATCTGAACAAGGATGAAGTCTTTGTTTATAGATTTAATAAAAAGAGTTGTGTCAACTTGACCTCGAATGAACCCCTTAGACAAAAGAAAAGAGGAGAGTCGGTCATACCAAGCTCTTGGAGCTTGCTTAAAACCGTATAAAGCCTATTTAAGACGATATACATAATTTGGGAAGTCTGAATCTAAGAAGCCTGGAGGTTGAGCCACGAAAACTTCTTCTTTGATTAAACCATTTAAGAAAGCACTTTTTACGTCCATTTGAAATAGACGGAAATGAGCTTGACTGGCAAAGGCACACAGAAGTCTATTGCTTCCATTCTTGCCACATGGGCAAATGTTTCATCATAATCAATTCCTTCTTCTTGATTATAGCCTTGAGCAACAAGACGAGCTTTGTTACGGGTGACTTCTCCTTTGTCATTTGTTTTGTTTCGAAAAACCCATTTCGTGCCTATTATGGTTTTTTTAGTGGGACAAGGAACAAGTTCCCAAACTTGAGAACGTTGAAATTGATTCAACTCCTCCTGCATTGCCGAAATCCAGTGTTCATCTTTTAGAGCATCTTTGTAGTTTAGGTTCTATAAGAGAGATCATAGCATGTTCAGAGGGGAAAAGGTCGTTTCGAACGAGTCACTAGTCTTTCAGTCGGATTACCAATGACTTGAGGCACAGGATGTCGTTTCTGAATATGAGGAGGCACAAGAGAATTATGATCAGATGAAGAAAGGTTGACAGGGGTGATTTGGTGTGAAGATGAAGGAGAATTATGAGATGAGGACTGAGAATCTTGTGGTGAGGAATTAGAAATAGAAGGAACAGAAGTAGAAGGTAAGGAGGGGTTTTGTGCAAACTCAAAGATGGAAGCGGTAGAGGTGGAGGGAAGAAAGGGATCTAATTCTTCATCAGAAGAAGAGGAAGTAACAGAATTATCGTAAAAAATGACATGAATTGATTCTTCTATTTTGAGAGAGAATTTGTTAAAAACATGATAAGCTTTGTTGTGAGAAGAATAACCAAGAAAGATGGATTCTGAGGAACGAGGATCAAATTTCCCTAAATTGTCCTTAGTATTAAAAACAAAACACCGACATCCAAAAAGATGAAAGTAACTAAGGTTAGGAGAACGTTGCTTGAGAACCTCGTAAGGAGTCTTATTAAGAGTTTTTTGTATAAGAGTTCGATTCAAGATATAGCAGGTAGTAGCAACTACTTCAGCCCAGAATTGTTTTGGTGTATTATGATCCAAGAGCATTGTCCTAGCAAGATCAAGTAAGGCACAATTCTTCCTCTCCACTACTCCCCTCTGTTGAGGAGTGCGTGGAGCAGAGAACGTATGAGATATTCCTTTTTCTAGACAGTTGATGACACTCGATTTGACGTGATTATCAGCCTCATTTAAGCGACATTTCCTTGCTTAAGACATGGTTTTTAGGGTAGAATAGCGAATATTCACTCAACTACTCTATCTCGTGCCATTTGTGTTACTTTGGCCCGTTTCGGGTCTATTTGATGGTTTTCTAGTGTTTCCATGTTAGCACAGGTTTTTGTCGTGAAAAAAGTAGCCAAGGACGTGTCTAAGGTGTTGGAACCTCGAGGAATCGCACCAGAATTGATCCAAGGAGTCAATCAAGTCGAACCAAATCCTGCTCCAATTTACACTTCAGTTTTCTGCGAAAAGTTCCCCAGGTTTTCGGCGAAAACTCAAGAAAAAATCGGCTGAGTTCAACAAAGAGAAGTTTTCAGCGAAAACTCCAAGTTTTCGCCGAGAACCCTAATGTCCAAAAATAACAGGAGAAACAGCCCAGCATTCAAGTAATTTACAAAGGAATTTTTGACGAAAACTTCATAGGTTTTTCGGCGAAAACTTCATAGGTTTTTCGGCGAAAATTCCAGGCAAATCCGGCGGTATTAGTGTTAAGTATAAATACTTAACCGGTGGCCCAATAAAAGATATACCTGATAATACCTCTTAATTTCAGAATTCTCACGAGTTCTGGAGCAGAGTTTAGAGTTCGAATAGCCAGGAAGAGATCGTGACGCCATCCCTTCACCTCGGAGACTCGGAGCTAGGATTGAAGATTACAGGAGATCGAAGCTTCGCCAGAGTAGTCTTAATTAGGTTTCAGATCCTTTTCTGTTCTTCCTCTGTTCAAGATGAACTCTGTCTTTGTCTTTGATTCTTTTGTTATGAACATGAGTAGCTAAACTCGTAGAGCTTAGACTAGATGAACCCTAAGTGACCCAGGGCTTTAAAGCGATCACGGATCGGCGGTGATTAGATTCAAAGTTCAATCAGTTTCTCTTTCATGTTTGATTTGTTCTTCGTTGTTTATGTTTCTTGTCTGGATTGATCACCTAGATTAGATTCTTGTTAAGCTAAGGATAGAAGCGAACGTTCGCCTTACTTTAAAACATCAAATCGAACAATTAACCTATTCATTGGAGTGTGCCTTTCGTAGGAACCTGTTAGGGTTAATCCACTGCAAGAGTAACTCATAAATCGTTAATAATTCCACCAGTTAGTTAAGTCGTTGCGAGAGGCGACCGTACCCGGGCGACTAATTAATCTTGGTAGCTAGATCGGATAGAGTAAACGTTCGCTAGTCTTAAACCTAAGGGTCAGGAGTTATGGTGGTGTCTTAGAATTAATTGAACGAGAATTGAAATCCGCTGATCTGTTGATTGCCAATGCTCTGGTCAACGAAGGGGGATTCAAAGTCTAAGCTTGTCTGTCATCTTTGTTAGTCAACCAATCTTTCGATCTGTCTTTCAGTTTTAGTTTTTAATTTCCGTGCAATTTCTAGAATTAGAAGTCGTGGAACTCACACCACGCACAAAATGTTAAACCTGAGTAATCTGCTTTTATATTTGAGTAGACGATTATTAGAAGACTCGTGGAATACGATCTGCTTAGCTTTTTAGCTTTGTAGTATTTGATATCGCTATAAAATTTCGCTTCATGAAATTGGCGCCGTTGCTGGGGACTTCTTTTAATTGTTTGAAAGAAGAACTGGCATTTTATTCTTGTACTTTCCATCTTTCACCTTTCCATCCACTTCGATTTTACACTGGTTTTTGTTTGTTTTTGTCATTTGTAGGTTGTTCACAGGTTTATGCACCACCGCCCTCTCACGCGTCTCCAAAGCGCCAAGAACGACAAGGCTAAGAGTATAGAGAGACCAGGTAGTTATGCTCCACCAAGACAATCACAGATTTCGAAGAGAGGCAGAACCAATCGACCTCCATTTGTCACTCCGATCAAGATCGAGGAACTGAAGGAGAGTTCCTCATCTTCATCTTCTCCGTCATCTTCATCCGCTTCATACACCGAATCACTTTCACCTCCTCCATCTCCCAGGATGACTGATCAGTTACCACCACCAGCACCAGGCGGTGCGCAGAAAAGTCTAGCTGACTACAACAAGCCGAGCGCGACTAGCGTTCGATCTTCTATCGCCGTGCCGCACATTGAAGGAGATCCTGACTATGAGATCAAGATTGCATTCTTGACTATGATCTCTAGGGATCTATAGTTTGAAGGCAGGACACTAGACAATCCGTGCACGCATCTGGTGGACTTCCTTGATCTTTGCAGCACTTTCAAGAGCAGGAATCTCGACAAGAACACTCTTTGCTTGAGAGCTTTCCCGTTCTCTCTGAAAGGCGCAGCTAAGAGGTGGCTCACTGGCAAACAACCTAGCTACACCAACTAGGAGACTCTTGCTCAAGACTTCGTCGAAGAGTACTTCCCTCCTTCCAGAACAACAACCTTTATGATACTTGGAATGAATTCCAAGAACTTCTCTACAACTGTCCTCACCACGGTTTCGAGCAGAGGCAGTTAGCTGAAATCTTTGCTCGAGGTCTTCGTGATGAATCTGCCAAATGGGTCAATTCCCTAGCTAAAGGGGATTGCACTACACTTACACCTGAAGCTGCTCTTCTTCATTTCGCGAACTGTGCTTCCAAGTCAAGGAACTGGGAGTGACAATCTGAAGGATCAAGAAGCAAGCTCAATCTCGAAGCAACCATTAAGGCAGAAGTAGAGAAGCATCTAAAGAAGTCTTCTACACCCATCAAGCCACCGGCAGCAGCTGTCTACATTGCCGATTGCGAGTGGTGTGGAGCTTGTGCGCATAATGGAGGCCGATGCCAGAATTTTGGTAAAATGGTCTGCCGAAGAAGTCAATTTCGTTCAACAAGGCTCCAACAACAATCAGAACGGTTATGTTGGCTACCGCAATTTCAGACAGCAGGGGAATTATCAAGATAGACCTCCCTACATCGCCGGTGCTAACCAGAACCACGACCAGAACCAGAACAGCCGACCAACTGGTCCAACTCAGGATCAGAAGCCGAATCATCCGCCAGCAGGTGTCTACCAGCCGCCGCACCGCAATCCAAGTAACTATGGAACTGCTCTTGGAAATCGCCATAATCAATATATGAACAATACCTATCCAGGGCAGCAACATCAGAGGGAGAACAACGTCAGTAACCTCGACAAGAAGCTCAGTCAGATCATCACTAGACTTGACTATCATGACAGTCAGTTCAAAGCCCAAGCTCTTCTAAACCAAGAACAGATCACATCCGGTCAAAGAATTTAGCAGGTAGTGAACCAGATCTCTAGCATGCTCACATCTGGATGACCATTTGGCCAACTTCCGAGCCAAACTGAGCCAAATCCGAGAAAGGAGCAAGCTAAGATGGTATCCGTTCAAGAACCGACAAACTCATCTACTAATGCTTCTTCTAATTTATGCAGGACTGATGAAGCTCCTGAGAAGAAGGAAGCACCAAAAGAGGCGCCTAAGGAATATGATCCTCCTCTTGCTCCGTACTACGTGAAGTGATGAACGTCTGTAGTGCGGGTCAATCAAATAACTACCAAGCTTAGAAAGCTAGGGTAGATCGTATTCCACGGGTCTTCTAATGATCGCTTACTCAAATATAAAGGCAAGTTATTCAAGTTTAAACACTTCGTGCGTGGTGTGAGTTCCACGACTGCTAATTCTAAGAAATGCACGGAAATTAAAAATTAAAACTAAAAACAAATTGAAAGATTGGTTGACTAAGACAAAGATGACAAACAAGCTTAGACTTTGAATCCCCCTTCGTTCACCAGAGCATTGGCAATCAACAGATCAGCGGATTTCGATTCTCGTTCAATAAATTCTAATACACCACCATAACTCCTTACCCTTAGGTTTAAGACTGGCGAACGTTCGCTCTATCCGATCTAGCTACCAATATTAATTAGCCACCCGGGTATGATCGCCTCTCGCAACGACTTAACTTAATTGGTGCAATTACTAATGATTTTATGAGTTACTCTTGCAGTGGATTAACCCTAATTGGTTCCTACGAAAGGCACACTCCAATGATTAGGTTAATTGTTCAATTGATGTTTTAAAGTAAGGCGAGCGTTCGCTTCTATCCTTAGCTTAACCAGAATCTAATCTAGGTGATCAATCCAGACAAGAAACATGAACAATGAAGAACAAATCAAACATGAAAGAGAAACTGATTGAACTTTGAATCTAATCACCGCTGATCCGTGACCGCTTTAAAGCCCTGGGTCACTTAGGGTTCATCTAGTCTAAGCTCTAAGAGTTTAGCTACTCATATTTTTCACAAAAGAATCAAAGACAAAGATAGAGTTCATCTTGAACAGAGGAAGAACAAAAAAGGATCTGAAAAACCTAATTAAGACGACTCCGGCATAACTTCGATCTTCCGGTAAACTGCAATCCTAGCTCTGAGTCTTCGAGATGAAAGGGATGGCGTCACGATCTCTTCCTGGCTCTTCGAACTCTAACTCTCTGCTCCAAAACTCGGGAGAATTCTGAAGTATTTGGTATTAGTTGGAATTATGTTGTATATCTGATTTAGGGCCGCCGGTTAAGTATTTATACTTAACCCCAATACTGCCGATTTTGCCTGACATTTTCGCCGAAAATATGAAGGGATTTTCGGCGAAAATCTCTTTGTAAATTGATTGATCGCCGGCTGAATTCTCCTATGATTTTCGGACTTCGGGGTTCTCGGCGAAAACATGGAGTTTTCACCGAAAAGTTCTTCTCACTACCGATTTGTGCTTGAGTTTTTGCCAAAAACTCTAAGGGTTTTCGGCGAAAACTTCAGTGTAAAACGAGGCAGGGATTTGTTTGACCTGATTGACTTCTTGGATCGATTTCGGTGCGATTCCTCGAGGTTCTAACGCCTTAGACACGTCCTTGGCTACTTATTTGAGGGCAAAAACCTGTGCTAACATAGAAACACTAGAAAACCATCAAATAGACCCGAAATGGGCCAAAGTAACAAAATGGCACGAAATAGAGCAATTGATTGAATATTCGTTATTCTACCCTAAAAACCATGTCTTAAGCAAGGAAATGTCACTTAAATGAGGCTGATAATCACGTCAATTCGAGTGTCATCATGAAGCCTCCTTTTCCAAGAGCATTGCTACCAAACGTGAGGATCGAGACTGGCATGTGGGGAGGTAAAGAAGGAAATCCTGCCGCGCGTAGCAAGAAACCTTCGTCGCCATATCCAGCTAAGTGTTATGATCCTGGTTCTTTCACTCTTCCTATAGTTATTAATGATGTTGAGATAGAACGTAGTTTGGTTGATCTAGGCGCGTCTGTCAATGTTATGCCTATGAGTTTATTTGAAAAATTGAATCTAGGAGAACTTAAACCAACTAGCATACAACTTGTCTTTACTGATAGATCACTGAAAACTCCTAGAGGAGAGATCAAAGACGTTGTTACTAAATGTGGTCCTTTCGCATTCTTAGCTGACTATGTGATCATAGATACTAGTGAGGAGGATTCTACCATTCTCATAGGTCGACCCTTCATGGCAACAACTGGAATGCAAATTAACGTTCCAAATGGTTCCTTAACCTTGAGGGTTGGTAAGGAAACGATAACATTCCGCCTTAAAGACGGAATGAAATATACACCTATGAATGAAGAATCTCATTGTCTAGCTGTTGAAACTGTGGAGTTGACTCAGGTCAACTCCATTACTGATGTATCTTCTAGTGTTCCTAGATCAATTGTTGTTGTAGATGCTGAACAGATTACCAAGCAGAAACCAAGATCTTCTGCTCAAAAGCCACCAAAGAAGAAGGAACTGAAAGCCTCTTCTTCACCGCCAAGCAAGGAACCTGGCAGGTCGCGGAGAAGGAATCAGAAGAAGAAGACTCAAATGGTCTGGAGACTAGTTGTCCCGCCACCATCTTCCGAACCAGCCGCACCACCAATTCTTTCCGAGCCACCGGCGCCGGAGCAAGTAAAGAAGGAGAAGTCAAAAGCATCTCCTAAGGAAACACCGACGATCACCGATCCTGGTGATAAGAAGCCGGAGGTTAAAAAGAAGACAAAGTCAATCGTTCTCATTCCCTCCACCGTCTTACTTGTAGAGGATGACCCCTCAAAAGAACTCTTTGGTCCATTCAAGATCACTGATCGCCTTCCCGATGGACGTACCAAGCTCATACATGCTAGCGGGAAGAAATTTATGCTTGACAGAGATGCCCCGAAGCTATATTTCATGAACTCCGATGATAGCGTTAAGGAGATCCTGAGTTGGGATGTCTCCTAATACCGTCAGGTATCGTCCAGCTCAAGGACGTTAACAAAAGAGCGCTTCGTGGGAGGCAACCCACAGCTGGAGCCAGTTTTTAAATTTGTGTCAAACTCCTTGTTTTAGAGTCGGTTCGGGGGGAGCCAAAAGTGTCAGTTTGCATGATTTCTTATTTTTCGTGTGTAGCCTGTGTGTCATCGTTTCAATCGCAAGTTGTTTGAGGTTGTTCTGATTTTTGTTGATTTAATTGTGATTTTCTGAAGTTTGCCGGGATTGCGAAAATATTTTCAACTCGTACAGGTCAAACTTTTCGGCGAAAACTGTCCCATTTTCGGCGAAAACTATCCCATTTTCGGTGAAAACTGTCCCATTTTTTGGCGAATACTTTCCTTTAAATCCCACTGTGTTTTCTAATCGGTTTTAGTTAAACTTTTGGCGAAAACTCATTTGAAAATCGGCAGACGATTTTAACTTGAGTTTTCGGCGAATAATTGCACATATTTTTGCCGAAAACCTGAGACAAAATCACAAAAATCTTCCCCTTATTTTCCCGGTCACTCTCTCTCTCCCCCTCACTTCTTATTTTCGAAAAAACAAAACCCCTCCCCCTGTTTTCAAACCCGACCACCGCCGCCCTGTTCCTCTCCCTTTTCCGATCGTTTCGAGCCGTAGATCATTCGAATCGGAGCTCTAGAGCTCCCGTTCAGCCAAACCCTAGTTTTTCCAATTTTTCACCGATTTCTCTCTCTCCGTTCATTTTCAGCACTCATGGCTTCAAGGTAAGTTGTAGAACTTTTCGTTCCGAATCTTTTGACATGTTGAATGCTGAATTTCGTCGGGGTTGACTTGGGTTGACTTTTTTGTCTACCTCGATTTGCGTGCGATTGTTTCGTGTGAACTAGGTTAGCTGATTGCTTTGGACTGATATAGCATGCTTAGGGAGAATTGAGCTGAATTTTAATACCATTTGATCGTGTGTTGCTATGCTTAAAGATCGATTCTTTGCAGTGTTGACTTTTGAGAAATGTCGGTTTGACCATGAATTGTCTATGCTCGTTTGGCTGCCATATGTGTTCATTCACGTTCGTATTACTGTGTTTGCCGTCTGAGTTTATCATTATGCCGTCATTTCCCGCTTTGAGCTAGTAATTTCCATGATTAGGTTCAATGTGCTATGATGTTGACTTTTTGAATGTCGGTTTGACTTCTGATCTCTAATTATGATATGAACATTCCGGCTAGACATATGCATGCTTTGTGATTTATTGTGATTACTGGTTACTTACTTTGCTTACCCCCACTCGGTTTTCCTCATTTCTTTGTGAAATTAAGTTTTTCTACTAAGTGTGGGGTGGGTTATTAGTTAACTAATATGGTTTCGTTTCTAGCTATAGGAATGTCACTCATGAGCGCAGGACTAAGGCGCGACTTGACACCGGCTCTAGCTCCCGAGCTTCCACTCCCGTCACACCCGCCATCCACGGTCCTCCACCAGCTTTTCCTGGTCGTGTCGAGTACCACTCCACCGTCGCCCGCCTACCTGTGCACTACTTCGAGCGCTACCAGAGGCTCGAGCATGTTCCTGGAGCCGACGTGCGCCCACTATCCTTGGATTCCCTCCTCGACAACAACGAGGACTTGTACCGGAATGTGCTCGACTCATTGGTACCTTCCGGACTTCTGGAGCTGACCACCCTAGCTGCTGACTTCCCAGACATCGCTCTCCAGGAGTTCTAGACCACGTTCGAGCTGGATGAGCATAAGAGGAGGCAGCACAGGAAGGTCGTCTCCTTCTACCTTGGCGGGGTGTACAAGGCGTTCACCTATGATGAGTTTCAGCTCATTTTGGCATCCCCCGGGAGCACTACGAGGGTCATCACCTCGGCTGGGAGAACAACTCCGGCAGCGGAGAGGAGTACGATGAGCTATGGAGCCACATGACTGGAGTGCCAGACGATCGGACCACGGCCCATAACTCAGTAAGTCCCTCTCTCACCCTCTCTATCGCTTTATCCATATGGTTTGGCATAGATCTCTTTTGTTTGCTCCAGAGAAGAGCCGCCACCACATCAGCAGAGAGGAGCTCATTCTTCTTCGCGCCATCTGGGAAGGTTATCCTCTTCATCCCGGATGGGTGCTTGCACGCATATTCCGCTAGAAGACTCAGAAGCCGAAGCCACCTAGCTCACTCTTGGGAGGCAACTTTGTCGGCCAACTCATCATCTCCCTCGGTCTCAGCCAAGAATATGGCCCGGACGTCCCACGACGCAGAGTATACACCGTGGGTGGTGATTTAGCGGCCGAGTACGCCCTCGAGTTGGACCTTGGTCCACAGGTAGCGCCAGATCCTCCCCTCCAGCATGAGAAAGAATCAGAGGAAGAAGATGATTCTGAGGAGCAGCAGCCTCAGCCGGAACTGGAGTTTGATGATCATATACCCTCGCCACATCATCAGAAGTATGACCACCAATCACCGCCGCCCATCCCAGATCCACACCAGGCACCTCACCCGCAGCACCGACCGCATCCAGCTGACATTGGAGAGCTGTACGAGCGACTCTAGGAGTGGCAGATCACAGACACCGCCACTCAGGATGCCAGATGGATTATTATGCAGAGCACATGCTCCGCACTGACGAGAGGTATGAGGTGCAGCTGGCGTGACAGCGGCAGGTTGACGACGCCCTCCACAATCCCCCTCCCGATGCACCTGACCAGCAATGATCGGGTTGTATTCCTTTTCTGGTCATTTTTTTTATTTCTTCTTTTCGGATTTCGATCCAACTTTTTTCTGTGTGGATCCAGGACACTTGTCCCGGTTTCCTTTTTATCTTTCATTTGTTTTTGTTTTGCAGGCAGTTGGGAGATTCCCTTTGCTTCGCTTCGGTAGATTCCTCTACTCAGAGGATCCGTACTCATCCCCTACACCAACTATCTCGGTCCAGGTTCTTCTACTTCACTCTTAACTCTTGTTTTAGTCTTGTGAGGACACAGTCCGATTTAAGTGTGGGGTAGGATGCTAGAGAACCTTGCATGAACTTGATTGCCCTTGATTGTGTTTTTGTGTGCCTCGTGGTCCCTTTCCAGTCTCTCTAGCATTAGAATGGCTCAGTTCTTGATTTTTTATGTTAAGTTGTTGTTCAATCTTTCATAATGATGTTTAGACTGCTTAACCTAGAACCTGAGAACCAACGTGTATATTTTGATGCTAAATTGCCTGGTCAGAACAGATTTTTTAAAAAATCACACTTGTAGTTTGTAGCCTTGATTGCATGAAAATGACCGAATCCGACTAGCAAACCAAATGTGAGCTTTTGATCCATTGTACGTAACTTGCAATTTCAATTCTTTTTGAGTGGTTTTCTGTTTGCTTGAATGAGTTAGAATTTGCATTAGACCTACTCGAGACCACACGATGACACGAGTTCTAGAATGATAGGGGCACCTAGATTCAGCTACTAAGCCAGATAGCCTACCTAACGATAAATCCATTAGGTTTAAACCCTTGAGCTTGGCCTCTTCTTTCGGTTCGATATACATTACACCCATTTCCTATTCTTTCATTCCCCATTGATCCCCTGTGGTTGTAGTTCTAGATTGACCTACCGGAAGTCGGTTTGTGGTAACATGCCTATAGCCATTAAACAGGTGGTCTTAGCTATTATGTCCAAACGTGTAAACCCCTCTAGCAACTAAAAGAAAGAATCAGCACAAAGAAAAAAAAGAAAAACAAAATAAATTTTGAAAAAAAAACAGAAAAAAAATCAGAAAAGTTTCAAGTTTAGTCAATAACGTTCTTCTCCCTACATATGGAAGAGCGAAGTCAAAAGAAAAATGTGTAAAGAAAATAAAGTGCTAGGTTGCTTGAGGGTATCATAGGACGAGCGTACACTATTTCACCCGTGTCTGGTTAGACGGTAGGAAGCCATAGGCTAGATTCGAGGGAAGTTAGTCGAAAGCTACACCGCACCAAAGCCATCATCATACATTCCCATCATCCATCTCATCATAAACCCTTGTAGTGTAGAATTCGTTACAGTCCTAGTAGGGAAGTCCTTCTTGACTAGTTACTCGTGTTGTCACAGTAGTGGAGATGTGGTCTAATTGCAAACTTATGATAGAATTCAGTGACAGAAAATGATTGAGAGCAGAAACACGTCCTTAAACACAAAGAGTGAGAGTTTCCCGTTTAACTAAATATTTCCTTTGTGAGAAGTCTGGTCGGTCAGGTCAAATTCGTGCATAATTGATTGCTATTACTCGTCGTGTGCAGTTTTTAGTGAGACCAGGTTGTTTGGCTGATCAGTATGCATGCTAGGTTTCTTGTTCTAGGAATTATCTGTCTAATAATTCATTGTGTATGATTGAACTTCAATTTAATAAATCTTATCATTTGTGAACGTGAGCGTTTCTATTCAGTTTGCTCGAGGACAAGCAAAAGCTTAAGTGTGGGGTATTTTGATGACACTCGATTTGACGTGATTATCAGCCTCATTTAAGCGACATTTCCTTACTTAAGACATGGTTTTTAGGGTAGAATAGCGAATATTCACTCAACTACTCTATCTCGTGCCATTTGTGTTACTTTGGCCCGTTTCGGGTCTATTTGATGGTTTTCTAGTGTTTCCATGTTAGCACATGTTTTTGCCGTCAAATAAAGTAGCCAAGGACGTGTCTAAGGCGTTGGAACCTCGAGGAATCACACCAGAATCGATCCAAGGAGTCAATCAACTCAAACCAAATCCTGCTCCAATTTACACTGCAGTTTTCGGCGAAAAGTTCCCCAGGTTTTCGGCAAAAAGTCAAGAAGAAATCGGCTGAGTTCAACAAAGAGAAGTTTTCGGCAAAAACTCCAAGTTTTCACCTAGAACCCTAAGGTCCGAAATTCACAGGAGAAACAGCCGAGCATTCAAGACATTTACAAAGGAATTTTTGGCGAAAACTTCATAGGTTTTTTGGCGAAAATTCCAGGCAAATCCGGCGGTATTAGGGTTAAGTATAAATACTTAACCGGCAGTCCAATAACAGATATACCTGATAATACCTCTTAATTTCAGAATTCTCACGAGTTCTGGAGCAGAGTTTAGAGTTCGAAGAGCCAGGAAGAGATCGTGACGCCATCCCTTCACCTCGGAGCTAGGATTGAAGATTACCGGAGATCGAAGCTTCGCCGGAGTCGTCTTAATTAGGTTTTTCAGATCCTTTTATGTTCTTCCTTTGTTCAAGATGAACTCTGTCTTTGTCTTTGATTCTTTTGTTATGAACATGAGTAGCTAAACTCATAGAGCTTAGACTAGATGAACCCTAAGTAACCCAGGGCTTTAAAGCGGTCACGGATCGGCGGTGATTAGATTCAAAGTTCAATCAGTTTCTCTTTCATGTTTGATTTGTCCTTCGTTGTTTATGTTTCTTGTCTGGATTGATAACCTAGATTAGATTCTTGTTAAGCTAAGGATAGAAGCAAACGTTCGCCTTACTTTAAAACATCAAATCGAACAATTAACCTATTCATTGGAGTGTGCCTTTCGTAGGAACCTGTTAGGGTTAATCCACTGCAAGAGTAACTCATAAATCGTTAATAATTCCACCAGTTAGTTAAGTCGTTGCGAGAGGTGACCGTACCCGGGCGACTAATTAATCTTGGTAGCTAGATCGAATAGAGCGAACGTTCGCCAGTCTTAAACCTAAGGGCCAAAAACTTGGTGCGCAAATTAATGCACACTAGTTTTACTCGAAGGATTGCTCCTAAGAGATCGTTATTTCCCAAGGGGTCTTCCTTTCTCTATTACTCAACGAAGTGGATTTAAGCTAATCGGGGTTTCGTCGTTTGGTATTTGGATTGGTTTATGAAATGAATTAAACTAATTAAGCAATTAAATCAAGCAAACAAGTTGGGGCTTCAAATAATGACTAAGGCGCTTGTCCAGACTCGAAACCGCTCTAGCTCAACTAAGACGGATGATGCAATGCAACTAAGGTTTTAACAGACTCAAAGCCTCGACGTTTCCTTTGGCAATCTCTACTCCATGGTCAGGACGCAGAGAAACTATCTTATCAAACCTACGAGTTCCTATGGTCAAGACAACTCATAAATCTCCAAGAATGCACGAAGAACAATGAAACGCCACACAGAAATGCAAAGAGATTAATTTCACCGGCCCTATGGTCAAGACACCGGGTAATCTTAATGACCTTCTAAACCCTAGAATGACTCATGTCCATGGTCAGAACCGCAAGACAAAGATGAAGCAAATTCTACGATATGGTCAATCTGCGAATTCAAGAGCTTCAAATTAGGGTTTTAGAAAAATCTCAATTAAGTCTGAATAAACCTCAATTAACATTAACGGGTTAGAAACCCGACATCATCCATACAAAACCTTGCTAGAACTTCATCTAATCTAAACAAACTAAGATTTTAGCTAGACATTGCCAGAGAAGAAATCACAGAAACTGAGAAAAAGCTAACTGGAGAAGAAATAATCTCACTCCGATTAGTCCTAATCTTCAAGAATCCTCAAATCTCCCGAGCTAATCCTGGCTTTCTCTCGCTCAATCGTCTCTTCAAAGCTCCGTCTTCTCCTCCGAGAGTGTCTGGTTCGTCTGGGAAGAAGAGAAAAAATTGAAGTAAAAAGTCTCTCTCCAAAACTCCTCAAAATTGGGTTAAAAAACCATTTTTCGTCAAAAAGCTGAAAATTATCAAAAGTGCGCCTGGAGCCTTCCAAAAGTGCGCCTGAGCACTTTTACCCCCAAAAGTAGCACTTTTTCAGCTGAAGAAAAATTGCGCCGAATCTTAATTGCAAAAGTGCGCCTGACCCCTTCGAAAAGTGCGCCAGCGCACTTTTGGTCCGAAAACGCGCACTTTTGGTGCTGAGTTCAGCTCCAAGCTTCTTTTTGCAATTCCAACATCATTTGTGCTCCGAATTGATCCCTGTTTGAAGCGCCAAGCTCGTAGAAAGGTCATCCACAATATGGTAACCTAATATCTCATCAAAAACAACTTGAAAACACATCAAACGACCCAAAAGAGGGCCAACGGGGAATAAAACATAATTTTCACAAAATTCATTCGAGAACATCACAAGAAGGTGTCAAACAAGGGGAATTTCGCTCAAATGTGGCGAGATAAACGCGGTAAATCTAACGTCATCAAATCACCCCACACTTAAACTTTTGTTTGTCCTCAAACAAGAACTCTAACACAACTTTGCACCAACCTGAAAGAGCAAACCGAAAACCTCTTGGGTCCTAGAATGATGTATATGGTGCTTCTATCAAATAAGAGGATTACCCGACTGACCACACAATTAAAACCAAACCTTTGCCGGAGTAAAATAGGAACACAGACTTTAACGAGCTAGTGAACAACTTGATTTTCTCTGATTGGGAACATTAACAACAATTAAAAACACGAAATTAAAAGATCCCTTATCTAGACTCGATCATGTCATTGAACTAGAGAATTCGAGCATCAGACAGACCAAGTCGTACACATTAACAAGTCAATTGTTCACTAACACGATAAGGGCAAGTTCCTAGAATACTTCAAGCAAGAAGAGTGGGAGATGGTCATATTTCAGGTTCTCACACACACATTTGGTTAAAGCCAAAGCACCATATCAATCTCACCAAATGGAAGACAGTAGGCAATCCAAGAAGTTATTAAGCAATGTGAAAAATTTCTTGCTACCGAGAATGGGAAGCTGTGAAAGAGCGACAAAACAAAGCACAATCACCGCCCATCAAAACATGCAAATAACACCCCACCCCACACTTAAAATTTGGACATTGTCCTCAATGGACCACACAAAAAGGTGAAGAAGGGTGTAAGGGGTACCGAGAAGTAGATCATGAGGATGCCAGTGGAGGCAAGAGTGAAGTACCGGTAGACAGTCATGGCGGGAGCTGAGGATAGCCTGAAACTGGAGAGAACCTCACAACAAGATCAGAGCATTCAAAGTACAGAATAGATCACTGATTCAAGAACCACTAAAGTTCCACACAAACTTAAATAAAACAACTGACTCAAAAACTCAAAACTGACTCCAGACATGGGTTGTCTCCCATGAAGCACTCTTTCTTTAACGTCTTTGAGCTAGACGATACCTGATTATGGACCCCAACTCAAGAGTTCCTTGAAGTCAAACAGCTTCTTCAGGGCTAGCAGTTGAGTTCCAAATAGCACGCCAGAAGGAGCAAGATGTAGTCGGTGGTGCTCAAGTAGATCTTGGTTATGCTCGGATGACATTTTCTTCGCAAATTTTCCTACTGGGGGAGGAAAGAGATAGTATGGTGTGTTATACTTGATGATTGCAGTCTGCTCCACACCAGTGTCATCCAAGTAACTTTTGTAGTTGAGCTCATACACCTCAGAATCATTTCCCTCCTCAGTTTCAGTTGCCTGAATTTCGAATGAAGGTGACTCCTCGATATCCATGTGCTCATCTCTATCTGGAACTACAGGCTGGCTCGACGGAAGCATAAATGAGGATAAATCCTCATTATCCAGATGCTCATCTTCAGCTTCAATCAAGAGATGGATAAGCTCCACATCTTCATCTACCACCTTTGTCAAAGATTCTTCATCAGATACCTCTAGCTCACAACAGTCATGGGCTAGGTTATCATTTTCTTCTTCGACCAGCTCTCGAGAATCTTCTTCCATTAGTTGATACTATTGCTCAATCTCGACGTTCACAACATTAGGAGCTCGTAGAGTCGAGAGGATCTTATTCAACATAAAATCTGTATAAGACTCCTGTTGTTGGTACTGGTGCGAATGTAGATATTCCTCTTCGTAATCTCGGTAGTAGTGTGTAGCTTGTGGCTCTGGCCAAGAAGGCAAGGGTGGTGGTTCCTCATTCCAGTTTGGCATACATGGTTGCCATGATGTACTCCACTCTTGGTTGTAATCATTAAGTGGCATTCCATTGTTGTACCATCCTTGGTTGCTATCGAACCTGTAGTCCTGCATCTCAAAACACAAGAGCATTACCCAGGTAAATCATGAAACAGATGGGGAGAAAAGAGATGATAAAAGAGTGAATGAAAAGCTTAAAACGCACAATGCCTTTCCTAGAAAAAGAAAAGTTACCCGGCAACGGCGCCAAAAACTTGGTGCGCAAATTAATGCACACTAGTTTTACTCGAAGGATTGCTCCTAAGAGATCGTTATTTCTGCAATTCCAACCTCATTTGTGCTCCGAATTGATCCCTGTTTGAAGCGCCAAGCTCGTAGAAAGGTCATCCACAATATGGTAATCTAATATCTCATCAAAAACAACTTGAAAACACATCAAACGACCCAAAAGAGGGCCAACGGGGAATAAAACACAATTTTCACAAAACTCACTCGAGAACATCACAATAAGGTGTCAAACAAGGGGAATTTCGCTCAAATGTGGTGAGATAAACGCGATAAATCTAACGTCATCAGTCTTAGAATTGATTGAACAAGAATTGAAATCCGCTGATCTGTTGATTGCCAATGCTCTGGTGAACGAAGGGGGATTCAAAGTCTAAGCTTGTCTGTCATCTTTGTTAGTCAACCAATCTTTCGATCTGTCTTTCAGTTTTAGTTTTTAATTTCCGTGCAATTTCTAGAATTAGAAGTCGTGGAACTCACACCACACACAAAGTGTTAAACCTGAGTAATTTTCTTTTATATTTGAGTAGACGATTATTAGAAGACACGTGGAATACGATCTGCTTAGCTTTTTAGCTTTGTAGTATTTGATATCGCTATAAAATTTTGCTTCATCAATAGTAGGAGGAAAAAGGATCTGAAGTGAACTCACCACCATGGTCACTACGAATCGAAGAGATTGTGTAGGGAAAAGATGATTCACTAGAGGCTACAAAATTCTTGAAGAGAAGAAAGCTTTCACTCTTCTTAGCAAGAAAAAGGACCCATGTAAACCTTATAAAATCGTCAACTAGAACAAAAGCAAAGCTTTTACCTCCTAGACTTTGGACATTAGTTGGTCCAAAAAGATCAATATGAACCAGCTGAAAGGGTTTTGAAGCAGAAAGAAATGAGGAAGGTTTAAAAGATGATTTTGTTTGTTTCCCGCGTGTACAGGTACGACACAGAAAATCTTTGGAGGAACTAAACTTAGGAAGACCTCTTACTAAGTTAAAAGAACAAAGTTTAGTGATCATAGAGCTACTTATATGACCTAGTTTTTTATGCCAACTGGACAGAGAAGAAGATTCTGTTGAAGAAAAACATTTTTCAACAAATGAACCACTGTCTTTTAGATTTATAATATAGATATTATCTTGTCTCTTACCAACAAAAAGAGTTTTATCATCCAAGATTCTGACAATTCTATAGCAAGTAGGTTCGAAAACAACTTTGTTATCCACATAGTTGGCTTATAGATAATAGATTATGTTTCATAATTAACTTAATTAATTTGAAAATACATCTGAAATGTTGTTTAGTTGTAAATTAAAAAATTGAATTCTAAAATTATATTATAATTTTGTCCATATTGTAAAAGTGAAAAAAGTTGCTTTCAAAAATTTTATAATCCTTATTTTAAAATTGTAGACGGGGATTATGGGAAATTCTCCCAATATTAGTTCCACTCTTCAAACCCCACTCCCAACAAACCATTAACCTCAAATCCTAACAACCTTTTCACCTCCCAACTTACCAAAATCCTAACAGCTTGTGTTATGCTGATTTTGCTCATAACCCTAACTACACTCTATTTATTTATATAATCAATTCACAACATCCCCCTCTTCATAACTTCTTCTTCGTACTCTGTGATTCATGAACACCATGTTATCTCTCTCATGAACATTGAACACCAGGTAATCAACTTCACTCCACATTGCACATTTTTCACTACAAGAAACAGGGTCTTTTGTAGGGGTTATGAAACGACACCGGTAGGGGTTATAACCCCTACAACGGCCGTTGTAGCAGTTTTCCATAACCGCTGGCAAATCGTCCGGTTTAAATGGATTAATGGTGATCAATGGAGATCACAATCATCATCATCATCATGAAGTAATGTGAATGACTCCCAACAAATTAAGAAAAGAAAAAGGAGGAAAAAATAAACCTCCAGCTTCCCTCCATATACCTCACACTGTTGGTGAACCTCGTTAATCTCGTGTCTCGTTCCTTTTCATGGTATCAGAGCACCCAGAAGGGGAGAAGGAGACTAAGCAACCATCGTCCGTTAATTGACCAACAGAGACAAGATTTGGAACCAAACCAGGAACATGTAACGTATTAGGTAAGGTCAAAGAGGGAGTACGAATAACCCCCATACCCGCAATCGGAAGACGAGTACCATTAGCAACTTCCACAGACATATGTTTAAGAGGACGATAATTATGCAAAAGAGTCGAGTTTCCTGTCATATGATTAAATGCTGCAGAATCTAAGTGCCACAGACCAGAACTCTTACCTGAGATACCAAGAGAAGCAAATGCTGAATTAAGGATTCCCGGCATCATCTTCTGAAGAGCTGCCTGCATCTGAATATCAAACTGATCGTCAGATGGAGGATAAGACGACGTTGGATGCGCATGAGAGTAAGCAACAGATTCAGAACTAGAGACCGAGTGCGCCGTACGACCAGAACCAGAATAAGATGATCCCAAGTAACCAAAACTATTCGTGCCACGGTTATCATTGTTGTAAGAACCTCTGCGCTGTTTAGCACGACACTCTGAGATGATGTGTCCGGGGCGCTTGCAGTAGTTACAAAAATTTCGTTTCTTGCATATAGAAACGGGATGACCAAGCTCACCACAATGACGGCAACGAATCTCATTGGGATTAGGATAAGCAGATTGGGAATGAGTGGAATCATAAGAGGGTGACATACCAGAGAAGCGATCAGCACCAAACTTCGGACGACCGTGAGAAGCAGCAAACACCGTCCCTCCTTCTGTCAGGGACCCATCCAAACGTGCTTGTGTCGAAAGCCGAGTTTCATGACGAACGAGCTCTCCAAGGACTGAATCCTGATCAAAATTATTTGTTGTGACAAGCTGTGACCGAACCCCTTCGAACTCAGGTCGAAGTTTCATCAAGAATTGAAGAACCCGCGAGCGATGTTGAGCCTTTTGAAGTTCCTCGCTAGCCGCGACCGGTAAAATAGAGGTAGTGAGGATATCTTGCTCTGTCCATAAACGTTGGATGGCATTGAGAAAGCTAGTCACATCACGTTCTCCTTGTTGAATATGAGCAATCTCATATTCCACCTCAAAGAGCTGAGAAGCACTTACATGACAGTAGGTTTTCTTGAGCTTCTCCCAAATTTCAGCAGCATTATCATAGGTTCTGAGAGTTAAACCAATGTTTTGCTCGACTGAGTTAAGCAAATATGATATAACCCTAGCATTCTTGATCTTCCAGGCTGTCTTAGTTGCGGCGGTAGCATCATCGGCCGGCTTAGCCGCTGAGCCATCCAGATAACCTAACAAATCTTTCCCTTCAATTATGAACCGAAACTGAAAGGTCCAGAAGGAATAGTTCTTTCCATTAAGCTTCTCAACGTTGACATATCAGAGCTTTCGATCCGTTCGTCTGCCTCGTCTTCCTCTTGATCGCTTGATTCGAGTTTTCTCTTCTTGTCACTCCTCGCCAAATCGTGTTCGTGTCCGTGATTCCTTCCTCCGTGTATAATCATCATGTCGTCCGAGGCTGCCGATGTCAACGTTGAGAAGCTTAATGGAAAGAACTATTCCTTCTGGGCATTTCAATTTTGGTTCATAATTGAAGGGAAAGATTTGTTAGGTTATCTGGATGGCTCAGCGGCTAAGCCGGCCGATGACGCTACCCGCCGCAACTAAGACAGCCTGGAAGATCAAGAATGCTAGGGTTATATCATATTTTCTTAACTCAGTCGAGCAAAACATTGGTTTAACTCTAGCATTCTTGATCTTCTAGGCTGTCTTAGTTGCGGCGGTAGCGTCATCGGTCGGCTTAGCCGCTGAGCCATCCAGATAACCTAACAAATCTTTCCCATCAATCCTTCATGGGGACAATACAAGTGCAATACAGATAGCCACTAATCCTGTTCCTGTTCTTCATGATCGTACAAAACACATAGAGGTGCATGTTCATTACATCAGAGAGCTGGTTCGTGATGGAGTGATAAAACTGGCGTATCTTAACACGGAGGATCAAATTGCAGATCTTTTGACGAAAGCAGTCTGCACAAGTAGACATTGGTACCTGTCAGGCAAATTGATGTGTCGAGACCTACATCAATTTGAGGGAGGGTGTTAATTGAATAAACTTTGTGTACCAATGCGGTAATTGTGCATAGGGTTTGCTTAGTACCCTTTTGTATAAATAGCTAGTTTAGTTCTCTCTGATGTAATTAAGCTCTACAGACTTGAGGAAAACCCTAATAAGAGTTGTCTCCGTTTTCCTCCGAGGATTAGCCAACACACTGTTGGTGAACCTCGTTAATCTCGTGTCTCGTTCCTTTTCAATACCTGGGCAGGGGGAGCTTTCATCAGCAGCAAAACAAAAAAGAAACAACACCAAGGTTTGGCATTCAGTTTATTGCTTTCAGAGGAAGGGAGAAATGCATTCAGTTTAATGCATAAATGCAAGTTCAGGGAGATGTTCAACTGTTAGACACTTCAGTCTAGCCCACAAGCATATCCAATTAATTTTACAACGAAAGGATGCTGTGAATTTGCTTATGTCATTAGAAGGGTAACAATCAGACATTCAGCTTACTCAACAGAAGAGACGAATCACAGAACTATGTACCCCAGCTTGGAAAACCTTATAAGGAACTAAAATCTAAGAAAATAGCATGAACCCTTAAGAAAATGCGAACAAGCCCTGAGAAATTTCTGTACAGAACAGAACACAGATTTCTCAGCTGAAAAACCCTAATTATAAGTTTCAATCAGATTGATTCAACAAATTAAGCTAAGGAATTACCCTGCTAAGGATCGGGAAGCTCCAATTACCAGCTAGTCCACGTAAAAGAGAATAAAAAAGCCAGAGAGATGGGCTTTCTAGGTTCCGAAAAGCGTAGCCATTGCAAGTGCTCAAACTAACTTCGAAGCAGTGAACTTGGCGTACCTGAAGCGTACCTCAAACTAACTTCGAAAATTCACAAGCTGAAAATCTTCTCGCTTATCTTTGTAAACTTCCACCGCAAAGCTGATGTTTCCTCAACTCAAACTGAAAGAGAAGAATAGAAATAAGAGAAGAAATGAGAAATCAGATCTCAACTTCGAATTAGAGAAGAATAGAAATCAGAGAACAACCTCAATCTCATATCTGGATACAAGCACAGCATCTCGTCTTCGTCGGTGTTCCTTCGCTCCCGTGTTCCTTCGCTCGACGGGCTGAGTATTGAGTGAAAACGAAATCGATGAAATCAATCTCTTTTTCAGATGAAGAGTGATGAGACGAAATCGATAGAGGACAAAAAAAAATTATATTTTTTTGTTGGTTGTAGCGGTTAATTTGTAGGGGTTATAACCGCTACAACAGGTTGACGGAAAATACCCAACTCTGTCTAACTCCACTAACTATAACGGTTCCGTTGTAGCGGTTAACATAACCGCTACAGAGGACACAGAACGCGAGCCCGGTAGTAAGGGTTGCATAACCCCTACAACGGAACTCCTACAAATGCCCCTGTTTCTTGTAGTGTTTTGGTTTCATTCCAGTGAAGAGCCTCTGATATTGATGTTGAATCGTTGCTCCACCGGCCGCTTCTCCTCCCTCTTAACTCGTCCTAACTCCCCAGCAACCTTTCACTTTTCTAAATCTAACATATAACGTTGGAAGGCAAAATGGAAATAAGCATCCGCTTATTTAAGCTTGCACTCCACGACAAAATAAGATAGCCAGGTGTTCACAAGGCCAACACGTGCCTTTGTTCTCAAAGCCCTTATTTTGTAATTTAATAAGCACACACATATTTCTAAAATAGTTGTTTCCAAATTGTTATCATAGTCATACTGATAATTTATTTGAATCTTATTATGATAATTCGTGTACATTGTAATCAATTTTGTTTAATCATAAATGGTATGGTTGACAATTCATATTTCGTGTATTAGATATAGGTTTGTGGATGATCAATATATTGAATGTTTGTTCTTACTCATCCATTCTAGACATTGTTCTAGCATATTGTGCGATTCACAATTTTGTTCAGATACATGCACAATGGGACTCTCTATTTGCTGAATTTGAAGAGAGTGATGGTCAAGGCAAACAAGTGAATCAGTGTCTCATACATAATTTAGGACGTTTTTGTCACATGTGCGAGAAATGGCTACAAAGTGTGACGCTATTACAAATTAGATGTGGAGTGATGAGTATGCTAGTGATTAGTCGAGTTTGGACGAGTGTTGCATGTGATTCACTAGAATTCTAGAAGTATGCATAATTAGTTATCAACTTGAGTAATTAAACTTATAAAAAAAACTTGAATAATTAACACAATTATTAATGTGAAATTATATAATTTCATAATTTACAAAACACCAAGTGAACAACATTTCAATTATGAATTACAATTACCTAAATTTTAAAATTCACCCAATTATATAATTTATAGTGAACGGGGTCTATATCTTCTTTGGACATATTCAAAAGAGAGGGATCACTTACCTCGCTTTCAGAGGCACTTTCTTCAATAGTTTCTTCATCATCTACCTGTGCCATGTAGGCTTGTTCTTCATCATCCGAGTCTGAATCACTCCATATCACTTTCATGGCTTTGTCACGAGACTGACCCCTGTTTAGACATTTAGATCGGATGTGGCCAGGTCGACCACATCTAAAGCAAGTAATAGTATCTTTTTCTTCGTTCTTTATATCTTCTTTGTTAGTTTTATACACATGTCTTTTTGAACTTTGACCATTTCTGAATTTCTCTCTGCTCCTATTTTGTTTATGTTTAAGAAACCGTCTAAATTTTCTAGTCATAAGAGCTATCTCTGTTTCTGACTAAGAACTGTCATCTTCTTCATTTCATTCATCCTTATGGCTAACTTTAAGTGCTATATTCTTTTTAGAGTTTGACTCCTCATAAAAATCAGGTTGTCGTAAAATAAATTAATGAGCTATTAGTGAGCATATGAGTTCTTCTAGACTCAGTGTTTCAAGATTTTTAGATTTTTCTATAGCAGTTTTCTTAGGCATCCATTCCTTAGCCAAAGATCTAAGAATTTTCATAACTAACTCAGCCTTGGAAATAACCATGCCTAGAGACTTTAAATTGCTCACAATTAGACTAAGTCTGTCATACATTTTCTTTATAGGTTCATCAGGTTGCATTCTAAACATTTCATACTCATGAACTAGAGAAGATTTATTTTTGTTTCTTTAACTCTAGATGTTCCTTCATGAGTTGTTTCTAGCATTTTCCAAATCTCATTTGCAGTGTCACAGCTACTATTGGATTATATTCATCCCTACATAAAGCATAATAAAACACATTCATAGCCTTAGCATTATTTTGTGCTTTATTTCTTTTCTCTTCTTCCCAATTTTCTTATTCACCAGTAAGATCAACACCGCCCTTATCAACTATTCTCCAAATGTTGAAATCCATACCTTGGAAGAAGACTCTCATACGATTCTTCCATGCTTTATAGTTTGTACCATCAAACCAGGGAGGCCTGCTGTGAGACATTCCTTCCGCTCCAAGAGGTTGTCTTTGCTCGACTTCCATAGCTATTAGGATCTTTTCTTTCGGTGATGATTAATCTGATCGGAAGCTTGCTCTGATACCAATTGAAAAGAAACGGATTAGTATTTATGGTGAAAATCGAGATTATAGGTTTACAAAGACAAGGAGCAATTAAATGAAAGAGAGAAGGGAATGAGTTTCGCGATTTAGGGATTTTAGATTCTCAAAGTTTGACTTCAAGAGTTTGGGATTGAATGAGAGTGTCTCTTGTCAATTTAAAACTCAATATTCGAACTCGTATGGGCTTAAATAGATACAGGCCCAATTACTTAAGCCTCACAGTGTAAATACTGGGAAATAGAATCAGCAGCAGCAAACACAGTTCTTCTTCAACCTGCAAACATTCACTTGCAATTATACAATTGAATAGCATAATATAGAAGTTGAAGGGACAGAGAACGCAAACACGATTTTTAGCGTGGTTCAACGCTAGCTATGGCTAGGTCTACATCCACGTCCCGAGACAAGCTCGAGAGAGTAACTGGATTGATTTCAACGACAAAGCTCCAAGACCAGAGCTTTGAATTACACCGCCTGATGTATATCCTACACTCATGCCTTTCAATTTTACAAAAACCTCACAAAACACTATCCTTCTATGAGTGACACCACTTTCAGCTATACTCTCACTTGAATCAGCTTCTCCGAAAGTATCAAATCACTTGTCTATCGCCTTCATTTTTTAGAGGTCACAATGCTGCTTGTTACCATTGGCATACTCGACAGTTTCCACAAAATCTTCCTTTCCATTTTTATGCTGCGTTGATCAGGGATTCCATATCTGCAATCACAACTTATATCTTGGAAATGCGGTTAGCACGAAGATAGGGAAACAATTGAAAATTTGATACATCAACTTCTTGGCAAGCACAATTTGGTCATTCATTAAAATATCAAGACTTTCTGAATCTAACAACGTTAGGGTAAGTGAGGGCGTGTATAAATATGGTATGGAGAGAGATGTGGGTAACAGAGAAGTACCCGGGCGTACGCCCTAGAATAGGGCGGATGACCACAGGCTTTAGCGTGCAGCGTGATGGCGTACATTATCAGGCGTATGGTCTATGTATATCGTGTCGTCCATTGTGTGGGGGACTGACTATTTATATAGCTCTTGTGGCCAGAGCTGTGGCTCCACGTGTCGTCATCCTGTCGGACCGCAGGTGAGGTGGAAGGGGGTCCTTGGATGGACCTCATCCAATTAGAAGCATGGTCACTATCAGAGGGAGTTATCCCTGTCCTAACAGCAACGCGTCCTTGATTTGACATGAGACAGGTGATGGCGGGGTGTCAAGACGTGGCGCCCTAACACTAGATTATTTATATATATTTAACCTTTTTTCATGTTAACATGCCTTTAAAGCTTTCTTGCTTGCTTTACACTCACACACGCAATAAAGCGAAATCCTTTCTAAAAATTGTTAACCTAGGTAGCTAGTTAGTTTACTAGTCTTCAGAGTCCCTTCTATTTTAGGTTGAGTTTATATAAAACAAGAAGAATTATTATTAGAAGTTTGTCGCCAATGAGATAGTGGAGAAATGGTCTTGGGGTCCAGAACAGTGTCTTTAGTTTGGTAGATAGAAGCTAAGTAATATAAAACAATAGGTATATTGATTGGTAACACTCAATAGTGCGAGTTTCTATCAATCATATTCACACCACCATTCCTCTTAATAAATAAATATCCAACGCTATTGATATAAATTTCGTTTTGTTTCGATTGTTTATTGGTCATCCCTTTTAAATATTATACTGTTCGAATGGGGTTTTCGTCATTGCGAAAATGGAGAATACATTCGGGGAATTATAAGCTTTTGAACTTAAAAAAAATGTTTGAGATTGTATATCTGGAAGTTAAAAGGATTAATATTCAATCGATCGTGTCCCTAAAAATTTCTTGTTTGGTTTTGTTGCGGATGTGTGGCGCATTATATTCTTTGTGTTTACTCCCAACTTTGGAACTTGATCAGTCATCAGCATGCATTCATGGGTATCTTTGGAGTCTATGTCATGTTTAAATCAAGTCCCAAGAGATACCCTAAGATAAATAAAGACTCTTATATGTATTGAACTTTTTATGGTCCAGTAATTTGATGTACTAAAGATGGGGCCAAAGAGGTAGCTCAAACCCAATCCTCAATACCATCTGTGCATCAGGCTCAAGGCACGACAAATTACAAGACTGCATGTAGAATTACAAAGTTATATCATAATTTTTCACCAAAAAAATGTAACAATTTTATATTTTCTTTTTTCTGTTTTTAAGATTCCTTAATTTCATAAAGATATTTAACGAAGAGGATCGCAATAATGAGAAGAGACAATGTCAATGAGTATCGGAAAGAAGATGGATTGTAGATGGGAACTGTACTTTGCCTAACATGGATAAATACCATTATTCAATGGGGGGGGGGGGGGGGATTATACGCCACCGAGCCCCAGGATATACATATAAAATACATATAATACATTACCACCCACCTGATCAGTGTTTGAAGCCCATTTTATAACACAGGGGTTTAGAAAGCTTCAACTTTAAAAATAAGTAATAACTTATAAGTATGTTAGAGAGTGGAAAGAGTTTGATCGAGTGGAGTTGGGTAGATACGGGTTAAGTTATAAAAAGACAACATAAATATAAAAACAAAAGGAAAGACATATCCATCCCATGAGCATGACCATCGCAACTGTAAACTCCTGAGAATAATTTCAAATTTTTAATGTTGAATCATCATTCAACTATTCAACGGATCACTTAACTAATAATAGGGCATTCATGTGAAAGTTGGGATAACCAACTTTATATTTTTTAATAATTATTTTACTACTAATATATAGTTTTGTATGTATCAATTTTATTGGGTAAAAGCACTAGTGGTCACCTAAGTATGGATCATGTAACAGCATGGTCACCTAAGTATGTAAAACGTAATCGACAGGTATCTTCGATGATTTTTTACCGAATCTCCGGTGAATTTGCCAGCTCAGAGTGCCACATCAGCCGATAAAACATTTTTTAATCGTTTCTTAAACCGGCTTAAACATTTTGGTTAGACCCATTTTAAATCACCAACTCAAGGTAAAACCATTAAAACCCAACCAAATCCCTTATCACTTAGAAACCGTATCCCTTCCCTTCCTTTTTTCTAGATTCCCCAACTACAACCCTCTAATCTGCCGATTCCCCAACTGCAACCCTCTAATCTGCCGATTCTCCGACTGCAACCCTAATCTGCCGATTGAATTACTTCTCTTCCTTGCTTGTAATCCAATTTTGGGGAGAAGATGAAATAAAGATGATGGAGAAGATGGAATAAAGATGATGGAGAAGAAGAAAGAAAGAGGTTTAACAGCTAGGTTTAAAGGTGCAGGAGAGAAGAGGCAATAGTACAGTTGAAAGGAGCAGGAGAGAGTTTTCTTTTGTTGTGACCAAGAGTTTCAAAATCATATTTAAGAAGAATGAATAGCTGTGACGACAATGTTTCTGGGTGGAGAGTACGAAAAGAAAAGGACAAACAACCTGAATACGGTAAGTGGTCCCGATCCTTTATATTTGCTTTTAGGTAAAGTTCGAGATGGGTCGTTTACACATGGACCAGAAGAAAAGTTTATGCTGATTTAAAGTACATTTTTTTGTCCTGTTTTGAGTTAGTGTTAGGGTGTTGACTCAATTTTTCGGTTTATGTGTTCTGTTTACATACAGGAAACCAATCTTCTTTCTTCACCATTGAAATTCACATGAAAGGGGTTATGGGTGACTGGGGATATATGAACGGTGAAACTCACTGGATTGATTATGTGGAGTCAGATTTAATGTCGGTGATCGAACTAGGAAACATGATGGTTGCTAGCATTGGGAACGAGGAATTGGTAATGTGTTTGTTGCTTCAACCTAAATCAACGATGAGAAGGGGCCTTGAACCATTGTTGACAGACGAGGATGTTATAGATATGTGCGAAAATGTGCCTGACGACAGAGTTGTAAAGGTCTATTTGACAAAAAGACAAAAGAGGAGACGGAGAAGCGTATTCGGAAACGAAATGGTAGACCAAAATTGGAATTTTCAAATGTCAGTTCTGGCCACGAGAAAGAAGTTGTTACAAGTGAGGATGACCGTGAATACATACCTACAAATTCAGATGATGAAGATGTGCTAGATGATATCATTACCCTTGAAGATGATCTAGTCGATCCATTCGATGATGAAGATGTTGTGAATAGGTTAACCAATGACAACTAGAGAACTTCACCTACCTCACAAAAGGAGAAATAAGAGAGGAGCAGGACTGAAAAGTGGAGGAAATGCATGTGAAGAAATAATGGTTTCTGATTTGGAGAGCGAGGATGAATTTTTTTCGAATGCTATATATGGTGATAGTGATGATGAAGATGGGGCGTCAAGGGTGAAATTTTCAGAGTTTGATGCTAGGACGCAGATTGATCGTCCTGAATTTACATTAGGGTTGGCTTTTTCATCACCGTTGGAGTTCAGACAAGCTTGTCGTGCATACTCGATACGTGAAAGGAGGCCTGTGATATTCCCAACGAATGAAAAAAAATGAGTACATTGTGTATGTAAGAAGAGATGCGGATTTCGAATATGGGCTCAAACAAATCCAGCTGATGGTATTTTTCAGTTTCGTACTTTGAACTTGACACACACGTGTGCAGTGGTTCAAGATCTTAAGTGTGCATGCAGTTCATACATTACACGTAGGTATCTAGAGAGGTTTCGAATTGACTCCGCTTGGTCAACTAGAAACCTAATACACACTATTCAGACAGACATGGCAATAACCATCAATCGGATGAAGGCTTACCGAGCTAAGGTTATTGCCCTACAATTGATCCATGGTGACGATGACAAGTAGTTTGCTCAACTATACAACTAAAAATTGGTGCTTGAAGCTACCAATCCGGGCAGCACCGTTGTGATTATGCATCAAAGTCTCGTATTCAAGAGAATTTATATGTGTCTAGATGCTTTGAAACGTGGATTCAAAGCAGGTTGTAGACAAGTTGTGTGCATTGACAGGTGCTTTCTTAGAGGTGTTCCAGGGTGGCAGTTGTTAAGTGCTATTGGGATAGATGCTAATAACTGCATGTATCCAATAGCTTGTGCAGTGGTTGAGTCTGAAAGTCAAGATACATGAGAGTAGTTTTTAGCTCTGTTAGGAATTGATTTGGATATTCGCAATAATAGTTCATGGACTTTCATGAGCGATAGGCAAAAGGTAACTTCTGCTCGTTTCCATTAATCAATTCCTAGTTTCTATGAACCTGTTAGTTTATAGTGTAATCATGCTAAGCTAGTGTAATCATGTAATCTGTTAGTTTCTATTTGTGTTTCCGTTAATCATGTTAGTTTCTATTTGTGTTTCCATTAAGCATGTTAGTTTCTATAGACCTGATATAATCTGCCATAATTTGACAGTTTGTTGAATGTAATATGTCATGTAATCTGCCATAATTATATAGTTTGGTTAATGTAATATGTCAGCTTGTAGGAGTGTTTATTGCTGTCAATGCAAGAGCTCCTAAACGTGTACTTCTGATGTTTCTATAGGGGCTTATAAACGCATTGAACACGTTATATCCACATGCTGAACATCGCTTCTTCGTTCTCAATATGTATGTGAATTTTAGCGGAAAGTTTGGCCGGGCGAAGTACTTAAAAGACTTGGTTTTGGGGGGCTGCAAGGTCCACTTATGAGACTGAGTTTCAGTCGTGGATGAATTTGATGGAGAAAGAAGGTTCGAAATATCAACCGGACAAACCAAATCCTCATAAGTGGCTACTGGACAGGTCTAAGAATCAGTGGTGCAAAGCATTTTTCAGAACTGAAACCAAGAGCGAAGTGGTGCTTAATAACATGTGTGAGTATTGGAACAAGTACATTCTTGATCCACGTGGTTTGTCGATCTTATCTTGTTTGGAGTAAATTCGTTGTTTGATGATGTAGAGGATATGTAGGAAGATGGCAGAGATGCCTAGATTACAAGGAAATTTGTTATGTCCGAAGCCAGAACAGAAGCTCGATGAGTATAAGAAACAAGTTCGCTTTTGCACGCCCACTTACAATGGTGCGAGGGAGTTTCAGGTTAAAGCTGCTGGAGGAAAAATATTTTTGGTTGACTTGTGGAAACGGAAATGTGCATGTGGACATTGGCAATTGTCTGAAATACCATGTCCACATGCCATTTCGTGCATGTGTTTCAATAAGGAGCAACCAGAAAAGTATGTTGATGCTTGTTATCACTTGGATACGGGTATGCGGGCATACTCCTTTGTGATTCATCCACTCAACGATTCGTCACAGTGGACTAACAGTGATATGAAACCCTTAAAGACCCTCACGTTTGACAAACCAAAATGAGGTAGCATAAAAGAAAAAAAGGCGAAAGGAGGCATGAGAACTTGAAGTTCAGAAAGTAGACAAGAAAGGTAAAACGCTATTGGACTTAGAATATCAGTTGGAGTCATCAAGTGTGGTCAATGCAAAAAAAAAGGTCATAACAAGAGGAGTTGTCTAGTGATAAAGCAAAAGGTATAAATTTAATCTACCTCGTACACTTAGTGGTCTTGAGTACTTGTCTTCTTATACTCATTTGTTTGAAGAACGCAACTCAAGGAAGTGGGACATCAAGCTCTGTTGCAGAGGTGGGACATCAAGTTGAACCTGGATTTGAGAATTGACCATGAAAGACGTGTGTAGAGTGGTTTTGTTATGATTTCGTATAGGGTTTAGACAGTTAGGACTCCTCTTTTGTTGTTGGTTTTTTTATGCATAGTGAGAATGCATTCTGAATTGTTGTTATCATGTTTGAATGACTATCTGAGTTCACTCATTTTATGGATTGTTGTAATCGTGCTTATGTCTGAATGCACTATTTTTATGGATTTCCATAATTTTTTTGCTTCTTCCAAAGGCTTATCAATCTGGCTTTAACTTTCTGTTAGTATTCTTTGGCTTTATATGCACATATCATAAATTGTCTCTAGTTTCTGCAGTTTTGATGTTTATAGGAGCCATAAACTAGTAGTAGCAACAGTCAGATAAGAATAGTACATGTTTCAAATTTCAATTCTACAAAAAAGGGGGCTTAAGTATACATATAATGAGAATGTATAAACAAAGTTCTGCCAAAATTATGAAGTAATGGCTTGATTCCGAACAATTAAACATGTCATAAGTTATGAAACACACGATATATGAAATCTATGAAATCTGATTCTCTTTTGATCACACAATATATACATTGAATCTAAATCCGCTTAAAAGAGTACATTCTCCATAATGCAAAATCTTACAAGGGAACAAAATGAAACATATTGTTGCTAGAGAGTCTGCAACAAAAGCCAATCTTTCTTCTGCATACTGCAGCACAACAAGTTTTCACAATCCAAACGAATTTATATTACACCAGTTTCTCAATTCCTATCCCTAGTAAAAGTACAACCGAAAAATAAAATTTCAATTCCTTTAAGAGAAGCCAACGATCTAAGCATATATGTTGTATCCATATCGAAATCGACATTGCGAATCGTTCCTTTCCCTTGTCTTCCTCTAGATGATAGAGAAGTTGCTGAATCGAGAAGTGAATCGCCAAAATCCATTCCCTCTCTTTGTTCATGTTCCAGCTTGTTCAATTTCATGAGCAAGCCATTAATCACTTGTCTTGAACGCTCTTCGATCGGAGAATCGTGCCACTCGAAGTAATGCTTATTTTCTGAGTTCTTTGCCTTCACTTGCCTACTGCACCTCCAAAACCTTCGACTTGGATTTTCATTTGTCCAAGATGTCAACAAAAACAGACTTTGTCCGCAAAGACATCGACGCACATTTTCACGATTAAGATTCATATCCTCGCAAACAAGTTGCTGTACTTACTGAACCTGTAAATGACAAGTCTTCAAAGTCATCAAACTTGCACTTGCTAGAGCTTAGAAGAAGAAGAACCTGCAATTGCAAATCAAACCAAATCTAGGGTTCCTCGCTTAGGGAGAGGACGTGAAGATGAAAAGAAAATACCTCTTTCGACACGCCACTAATTACGAGGAAGAACCAAGACACTTGTTCTGAGACATCGATGACGAGATTCAGTAACAAAGAAGAGGAATATTGTGTAAAGGAAGAAGAGGAACAACAATGGAGTTAACTCGGGGAGACTTGTTTTTTGGGAAGAGAAGTAATTCAATCGGCAGATTAGAGGGTTGCAGTTGGGAATCTGAAAAAAAGGAAGGGAATGGATAAGGTTTCTAAGGGATAAGGGATTTGGTTGGGTTTTAATGGTTTGACCTTGAGTTGGTTATTAAAAATGGGCCTAACCAGAATGGTTGAGCCGGTTTAAGAAATGATTAAAAAATTATTTTATCGGCTGATGTGGCTCTATGAGCTGGCAAATTCACTGGAGATTCGGTAAAAAAATCATCGGAGATACCTGTCGGTTATGTTTTACATACTTAGGTGACCACGCTGTTACAAAACGTAGATAGGTGACTACGTTGTTGCATGACCCATACTTAGGTGACCACTAGTGCTTTTGACCCCAATTTTATTATTGTTCGTATGGCTATAACAGACAAAAGATTTTCGCTGTTGATTCCCATTTTGTTTGCTACGGTGGATAAAATTATTTGAGTGTTATTCAATAACTTGTTATTTAATCCCACTATAAGAAAACTGATCTCTAGTCATGAGTTTGATTTCCCATCACTAAAAGTATAGAATAGAACATCAAACAAATCACCCAACAACATTGAAGGCATGATCTTATACTCCGAGATCTCGTTGTTATTAATATATATATGCAGAAATGGATTTCAGAAGGTGACACCTGAACAATTTTTTAAAGTTTCTCTCTTCTCTCCTTAATTGTGGATTTTAACTAATTCATTAATTAATTATTTAATTAATCAGCAAATACGTAGTGGGAATGCAGCAGTTTTATTTCCCCATAACTTTAAAAATAAAAAAAGAAGTAACAACCAGTTTCCGGGAAAAAAATTAGTACGTATAACTCCACATTTCTATTAAAAAAAAGTAATTGCAACTCTCACTAATTTTTTTAATATAATTTCTTACCAAACATCAAAATATTTATTATTTAATATACTTGGTTAAAACTTATTATATGTCTATTCATATAGAAAAATATTTGTTTCAAATAAATTGGCAAATGGGCCAATTAAAATCTAGTTCACATATAATATATGAATAATACATTATATTCATGTATATTATTTGTGGACAAAGTAGCAATCGAATAATACATGAGTAACATATGACTATGCTTAAACAATGACTAGCCACAGATAAAAAAATAATATACATTCGCTGCAATGAATAAAATGAGCATCGAAGAAAAATCGTAACGGATGAGGTACTAATGCATCAAAAAAGTTTTTTATATTGAATAGTCAGCATTTTCAATCGATTTAATTGTGAATAGGTAAGTTTTCAATTCGATCCTTTAATACCATGACATTTACTAGGGTGACTTGTTCTACTTGTAACTTAAAGTTTGCCGACTTAGTGTTAATTGAGATTACACATGAATCATTAGAATTACAATAAAAGAATTAGAGTTGTTGATTGAGATTGAAATTATAAAACAATAATAATGATTAACTAATTGTCGGACACGGCGTCGGATCAGCATCCAACCTTTTTCCAGATCTCCCACCGTTAGATCAAGTTTGACGCTTTGACCAAACATAATTTAATTAATATATTTAATTTAAATATTTCAATTTTTTTCTAGTGACGACGACACTCTGGCGATTGGCCACCGTCGCCAGTGACTTTTCTGGCAAATGACCACCGTCGCCGATGGATTTTCCGGCGGCCGGCCACCATCTCTGGTGACTTTTTCGGCGAGCACAATTTAACTAGTTAGCCTTGTTTTACTGATAACTAGTTAACTGAACTAATTAACATGTTATTTTGCTAATAACTAGTTAACATGTTATCAACTGATAACTAGTTAATTGAACTTGTTAACATATTATTTTGCTGATAACTAGTTAACAAATTACCATGATCAGTTAACTAAAATTTTTATTAACATTTTATCTCACTAATTAAGTTGTTTTTAACTAGTTAACTAGTTAGCCTCATGATTTAGATAACTAGTTAACTAGGTATCAAGTTATCTAACTAGTTATGTAGTTTTTAACTAGTTAACCTCATGATTTAACTAGTTAACAAGTTATCAAGTTATCTAACTAGTTATGTTATTTTTAGGCCTAATAAACTCATACAACACGACCTTTTGGCTAATTACGCGTCTATACATCACGTTTGTCGAATTCCAATATTGACATGAACTACCGATGCCATTTTCGAAAGTAGCATGTCGTCAGTTTTCGCACAAAATCATCCTACATGCCTAACAGAGTTGATTGACTGTGTCCAAATTCTTACGTGGCTATCAGGTCATATTAACTAAATTTGTTTATTTTTAAATTCCCAATTCTTTCTTCCTCCCCCTGTTCCTCAAGTCTCCTCTCCAAACTCCTACCATGGCTTCCATACCTTCCCTTAACTAACACCAACTACCTCCCGCCCAAATATATTTCTATCTCACTTATCATGGAAGCTCGAGTACAAAAAGCTAAATCTCAACCCTACTTCGAATCTCAACCCTATTTCTATCTCCTCCTTCTTGTTCTGCCATTGTTACTCTGCATCATCTTCTCCATCCTCCTCCTCCTTCCGCTTTCCAATTCCCTCTGTAACGAGACATCCGGGAACCTCCAACTCCCATTCCCATTCCACATAAACACCTCCTACAACACTACTTCAATCTCAAAATCTACGTTTCACCTCACTTGCACAAACTCCACTTCTCTTTCCCTCAGAATCGACTTCAAGTCCTACCGAGTCATCTATTTCTTCCCCGACGGCCTCCTCGTTGACTTCCCTTCCCCTACCCATGTAACACCCATCCCGAATCACCCCGAGTTGAACCAGAAATTAGGTGTCACAGTTTGACTTAAAACATAAAACGAGAAATGACAACTTCAAATCGAATTAAATAACATAACTCACGAGTAAACTGGAAGCACCTCCATTATTCAAATCCAAAATCTGATTATAACAAAATACAGTTTAACCAAGAATCATTTTACAATCCCGAAATCATAATTACATTGATATAAAACATCACAACCCAAAATAGCCAACTTAAATAAAAGGGTGGTCAACTCCTGGTTCAAGCCTTCTAAGATCCTCTCCACGCTTTCTGCTACCACCTAAATGACAACAACACACCAGCATTCGACACACAACTGTAGCACCTAAACTCTAACACCACTCACTCTAACCACGAGAACCTGAAAAGGGGAAGACGGGGATCAGTTTCCTAACGAAACTGAGTGAACCCACTAGGCTTAACTATGCGTCGAACTACGCCTCAAGGAGCTGTCCCATCACTCCACAAACATAATTCATAGCAGGACCAATCCTAGTCTATTCCGTTTTTAACATCTTAGTACAGTAGTTCTAAGTGATCAAATGGTTTCCCTCTACTTTTATTCCCATCATGCATCACCCCAATAATATCAATCAACATTCAAAACAATCCAACATCAAAATACAATACAGAACACATCACACTACAATTCACCATCATCAACATCATCCATAACAATAATGAAACTAACATTCATAAGGTCCAACAACATGTCACACAATAACTCCCAATCACAACAAGCACACATACACACATACGCAATTCTCATTTCTTTTAACTAGGTGAGTTAATTAGGCGGCAAGGAGTTATCCCGTACCATCCCTGCCGGCTCACAAACGCATTCCCAACCGCAGAAAGGGGTCCCAAAGACGTATCCTCAACCGTGGAAGAAGGGTTCATGGCCAAACTCACATCACACATCATTACACAAATCACGCCACTCTTCCAAGAGGCGTGACCGCACCTCACTCTTCTAGGAGAGGTGACAAATTGGGGGTAGTTTAGGCTCCTTCCAGTTCTATAATTTCACAATCAAATCAATCATCTAATCCCAATTTATAATTCATGATTCACCGCTCATCACACTATTACCAACATCATACATTGACAACATCAATCATCTTCACATCTCATCTACCTTTTACATTTCACATTCATCCACTACCCACAATTTCATACACAACAAGAGTGAACTGCTAGCTTGCCGGCCATCCCTCTTTCAAGAGAGATTTAGAGGTATCCATGTAGCAAGTCTAGAGTTAACCTCCCTTTCATCATTCATAAGACGAACCCACATTGGCAAGGCCATCCTCCTGCAACCACAACTAACAACAGCAGAATATGAAATTTCACAAGATCACCCAAACCCGTTCAACCTATCACTCATTTCTAACTCTAATCCATTTACATCATCATTAATCTTTTATACCAACCTCACAACACAGCACCACAACTATCAATCACAGAACAGTTTCACCACTTTTACTCTCTTCAGTTTCATGCAAAATTCCTAATTTAATCTAGGTCAGATTTTAACTCCTCGCGTTACTCATTTTATCCTATCGAATGCTAAACCTTCACCTGAAATTGAAGATGAGACTCTAATCATCTTCCCGATCCACATATGACCCGTTTTCCACATCCAAATTCGTAGGTCTTCCCTTATGACCAGCAACACTCCGCAGCAACCCAACCAAAACTAAACCTAACGATCTCTTCTCCTCATCTCCAAGAATCCATAGGAATAATCGACAACTTAATCCGACTCATGTAGCTCCCGTAATCAAGGTTTGAAGTTTGGGGGTTTTTGGTTCGTCAATGGAGCTTTTCAGAGAGAGAGAGATGAAGAAGATGAGGTTTGAGTTTTATACTCAGGGGAAGAAACATGGCCGTATTTCTGTAACACACGCCGTGTTGTTTCAAAAAACACACCGTGTGTCTGTAACACATGGTCGTGTGTCTTTCACTGCCAAAAATTGGGATTACAACCTCAACTCACCTTGAAACCTGAATGACCCAAACTTCGATGGGATGTTTTAGACATCAATTTTGATGACTTAGATCAACCAAACTCAAGTTTTAGAACGTTCGGTTGGGCGAGGATGTTACAAGTCTCAACAACTTCATAGGATTTCATCCTCAAAATCTCAACTCATCTCATCAATGTAGAACAGAAAGTGCAGCGCAGCAGTTCAAGTACCACATTTCTACCTAAAAAAAAGTACCACATTTCTACTCGAAACTCACACTAACGGCTCTGGCAACATACCCCATCTATGATCGCTTCTCACACACGAACCTGGACTTCTACCTAACACACACACATAACCGAACCATTAAAACACAACTAAGAGTACAACCAAACAAAGCAAGAAACTACTTAGCCAACACCTTTGACTAGAACTTTACACCCCTCAAGCACTCTACCTAACTTAACCAAAGTCCGAAGAGAAGTTCCTACACTCCCAACTAGCCTCAAACTACTAGCTACTACTCTCAGCTACTCCAACACTAGTTAATCATCTAAATTCTGTCGTTATAGAAACTTTCCCAATCTGGTTTTCAAAATACTAAGTACAACTTTTTCCAAAAGGCGAAACTTTAATAAATTCCAGTCCACCAAAAAATCGAAATTATAGTTTCCCAAAACTAATCTTACACCTTGTCTCTACTCAATCTTACCGTTTGTTATAACTTTTGTAACCAACCATTTCTGGTAAACCGGGCAAAAGTTTGTGGTTTCGGGACGAAACCAATTTCAAGTGGTGAAGAGTTGTAACGATCTGATTCTGAATTTTTGTTCAAAGTACAATAAGTTGGTTTCGTACCTCGTAAAGCAAGCCTTGGAATTAAAATTTTAATTAATTTCATGGTTTAATTTCAGTTTACCTCGTAGGTCAAAGCTTGAAAGTAAACTTCTCAGGTTAAGGATTTTGAGTTAACCGTTGGATCAAAATTCTAAATCAATTCGATAGGCCAAGTAGACTAAGCCACTTACCCTTAAAAATTTAGACAATGCTTTTAGGCCGAATAAGTCATGGGAGGGGGGGGGGGAGATGTCCGTTTCTTTCAACAAGGTTGGGCCATGAGCCCAAGTACATTTCATCCTTGGGCCTGGAATTATTGCAGCAACCGAAGGGTAAAAGGGGTGAATGGGCTAGCTCGTTAGGTATGATCACAGAAAAGAGGAGGGCCACAAGTGGGCCTCAGGTTAAGTCTGTTCGCTTTACTCCTCCACTATTCACCTTCAACCAAACATCCATGGACTTCTTTCGCAATGAAGAAATTAAATCTTGAGTTGTTCACCTCGGAGGTCTGATTTGATGTCACCGCCGTATGGTTCCGATATGGACTCCGAGCTTCATTCTCTGGATTAATATCATCGCTGTTGGGTTTCGATCTGAGAGCAAGTAATGCTTAATCTCGTCTCCGTTATTTTGGACGACAATGGTCATTGACAACAAGTGAGCACCAATGAGCAATTTCTCAAAGATCCAAGGTATCTGGTGGTCAATTTCAAGTATCACTGTCCCCATCGGGAGAAGTAGGTACTAACAACGAGTTGAACGAGGACGAGATTCTGTAGATCAATGATGGTTTCAATGTAGGTCAACACCACCTGCTTCCTCCACCGAAGAAATAACAGCACCACAGATGCAGCGTTTCGTTACACCACACGAACCCCCCCCAACCAGAATTCGCAAATCTCTAAGGCGACCCCGGCGTACGTTGGGCGATCACCTTCCCAAAATCAATTTCCCAACATATATATTTGTAACTTCTAATGAATAACAATACATCCAAGCTGGTGGTGGTGAGCTCAGTGATGTCCCATATGGGGCTTACCTCTCAACACCTTTTCCAATCAAACTTCTACAATGATCTCTTGTAAAACCCTAAACTGACACCATGACCATCAAAGTTCTTAACACGGCCTGGGGTCGGAGGGTAAGAGGTCGGCGACAAGGTGGTTGTGGTCGGAGCAGAGGAAGCAGATGATAATATTTGTAGTTAACTAGTTTATAATTATTATTTTTAAAGAAAGATTGTAGTGTGATGTGGTGTTTTTCGCCATACCAGATGACACATAAGCATTTTTATGCCATGTCAGCTAGATTGTCAAGTTAGATTAACGAAATTTAAAAAATTGACAATGTGTCAGATTGAAAATGTACATTAGAATTGGTACTAATTAACTATAAAATTGAGAATTCTCTATAATTCATTTAATACTAGGATATTATTTTCATTTGTAAAAGTTGATTTTGTTCATTCTAACAATTCAATAAATTTGTGATAAGAACATTCTGATAAACGAAATTGAAGTCGTTGGTTCAAGATAAGAAGTCTAAATATCCAAGATATGTGAGAGATGGGCCTAGGTAGTCACTAAAGTATTATTGGGGGCCACGAGTACTAGAGCTAGAAAACGCAAACAAAACCCACAATGAAGAAAGTGAAAAGACCCACAAATTAAAAATAAGTCCATAATCTGCAGCCCACTAGGAAAATGCTGAAGTTAGTAATCTAAAGGCCTAATGAGCCGAAATAGAGAGGCTGTCTTCAAGTATTATTAGCAGCTCCCCTGCACCTCTAAACCATCAACCACAGCAGCAGCAGTAGCAGTAGCAGTAGTTTCATTTTCATTCTCCATTGGGTGTGCTACTACTACTACTACATCATTAGGCACACTCGTCTTCCTCCTCCAGCTATAGCTTCCATACAATATCATTTGAGCCATCCCCAACACTACTCCCACTGCATTCGGAACCTACATATTACCATTACTGCTTACTGTTATTAACAGTCATACCAATTAACTGAAACAAAAGAAAATAAAAACAACAAAAAAGTAAGCATTACCATTAAGTAATAATCATGGAGCAGGAATCCGTAAACAAGCCACAATGCTGCACTCATGAGTAGGAAAAATGAGAGTGTCAAAGGCATGAACTCCACACTTTTTGTATGCACCACCTGCCTCTGCATATTCATCATCATATCATACCCAATATTACTTTTATTATACAATACAATTAAACTTTAAATATATATATATATATATATATATATATATAATATATATATATATATGAAGAAAAAATCATGGTCATAGTACTCACTATTATGCTTAAAGGAGCAGCAAACATGAAACAGGAAAGAGCAGCACAAAGCCATCCAATTATCTCAAGTCTAACTACTTCTCCTTTCGCAAACAAGTGTGTCAGCACAAAGATTGCAATGAACCCTCCAAAGCTTGTTACTGAAACAAGCTTCATTGTCATCATCTGCATAGAAACAATTTCCAATATTGGCTTCCTTCCTTAATTAATTAATTAGTAAAATTATAAATGTTACCTTGGCTTTCTTTGGAGCATAAGCAATGAACACCAAAATGTAGATAGTCTCAAGAACACAACCGACCAAGTTGACAGTGAGGAGTAGGTAGTTGGATCTGAGTGCAGCATAGTATAACCAAAGCATGGAGCTGAAGTGAGCTGCTACATAGGGCACTGATTCAAAACCTTCTGTTGATTTCCTCCTATACACTCCCAAAACGTCCCCCTCCCCAATTCATGCTATTTATAAGTATTTTCTTTCATTCCTTGGTAAAATGACACATACACATATATGATGATGTTATAAAAAGGGTCAGAGAGTAGCTACTTACAACGGTGCTAGGTACATCATTATCGAAGTGATGTTGCCTATGCAACAATTGATCAGGTTTTGGGGAAGAAGAAGAAGAGAACGCATACTAGTAAGCAACTTGGCTATAAACAGTGTAACGAATAGCGATTAAGGTAGGAAAATCATTGGTTTTCTAACAACATACCAAGGATGCCAATAGTAAGTGTGATCCAAGAATGGTGATCATGATGACCCTTCATCTTTCTTCAATTGTTGATCTCTCTCTTTTTCTCTTACTCTTTCTATTTAACACAACAAAACCAATTCTTCAGTGCAATACTTCTATATATACACACACACAAAGTCAAGTGAGGAGTGTTTGTTTAGGTACCAAGTACGGATGAAGCCTTCATCACAGCAGAAGGAAAAGTCCAAATGTAAAACATATACACTCTCAACACACAAAACGTGTATATGTACAAACTTGTTTTTTTCCTAGTAGTGAACAACTTAATGGAAAAAAGGAAAGGGTGATATTTTGCTTTTCATTCTGTCCCTTAACTGAAATTGGCATTACAACTGTTTATTTACTAATATATATACTTGCAGTGGAGGCTGCGAAATTTACTGTGGTAAATAAAAGAATGCCGATTAATAGTGAAAAGGGTTATTGGTTAAGTTTTGTCTATTCACGGGCCGCTATAGAGCTATGTCTTCCTCTCTATATGGAATTCTGTAAAATGTGTTTGTTCAACAAGTACAACAGTGATAGCAAGCTATTTTAGGGAAACAAGTTGAGGACACTGCACAGAAATCTATCAGTACAGTTTTGGATCAAGGAAAACAGTTTTGTCTTAATTCGATTAAGTTATTTTTCTTTGTATATACGACCCATTGAGGCCCATTAATTCGATTAAGTTATTTTTCTTTGTATATACGACCCATTGAGGCCCATTTTGTAATTTTGTTGTCAAATTTGCGGTATAATTTATCGTTGGTGACACAACTTCACAAAAAGTTCAAATATGGACAAATGTGACAGGTGATCAACGTATAGCCAGCCAGACGGCGCTACGGTAGCCCACTACCTCCGCCAGTGCACCTCAGGCCTCTGTTAGTGGGCAGCTAGGGTTTCAGGGGGACTAGCTAGCGCCACGTTGGCTGGATGGCACCTTGCTGGCTACCCCTAAAACCCTAGCATCCCCAACTTCCATTATAAATATCTCTCTCAGCTACAATTTTCACCACATCTTTCTCTCCCAACCATAAGTTCATTCCCAGCAGCCGTCTTCTTGCAATTTTGGAGCATGGCCTCTTCTAGCCGCAGTAAGTGAAAAGATTTACCATTCTATTCATCTAAATTATGCTCATTTGATATTTTGCACTAATTACTATTGTCGTAGGCGTCTCAGATATTGACAAGATAATGCACAAGTTCAAGAGGCAGGAGGACTTGTTCGTTTACGAGGGAGGTGAAGCCTACTGCAAGTGTGGTTTAAGGGCATCCAGATCCATTGCATACAATCTGGAATGATACTTTGGGTTTCCTCTCGAGCAGGAGGTAAAAACAATCTATACTTCTCATTTTGTGCGTTCTAGTTTCTAAGCTTTTGTGCATGGTAAGAGTTGTAGGTTTTATGAGAAAGTGGAGGTGCAGAAGCCTGTGGATGCGGTAAGAACGTAGAAGAACAAGATTATCCACAGAAAGAACGTCGAGATTGAAAATAAGTAAAGCTATATGGTGGGAAAGCAAAATGATGAGAAAGTAAAGTGATTACTGATGTGACCTTATTTCATGCATTATGAGCCTACGATTTAGCTAAGAAATACCCATTTTTTATCTCGTTGTGTCATGGTTTGTATGCTTTTAGAGTCATTTTACACAAATTTCTTCCGTTATGCGAACTCATAAACTTAGAAAGTTAACAAAATATCCCAATTAAACTCTTTCTCTTATACAAATCAGTCACTCCAATTTTAATTGTCAATTTATCATAGTTAATGACCAAAACATTACTATTCCAAAGATAGCTTAAACGTTCAGAGGTTTGTTCAGGGGTTTTGGCAGAGGACTTTCAAAGGAGACTTAATCGTTCTTCTGGCGAGGGTGGGTGGATTACGTTAGAGAGAGAGAGGGAGTGAGCGAGGAGGAGAGATCGGCGGTAGTTCGAATCGGCCACCTAGAAAGTGTTCCTCTCATCTTCTTTGTTTTAATCTTTCCCCAACCGGCCACCTAGAAAGCATGGAAGAAATCGCCGATCCGACGAATGCCCGAATCGGGTTTATTTTTTTTTTCCAGTACGAGACAGGATTTGAAAGAGAGGAGTCTAATTCTTAGAAAGCAACTGAGAGGGTACTGGCGGAATGGAAGGTCCAAGAAGATGTGTGATTGAAGCTTGAAGAGGATATGGTCCACTACAAAAAAAAGGTAGTTTAGCGTCGGTCAGACGCGCGTTATGGCGTCGGTCACCGACCGACGCTAAATTTAATAGCGTCGGTTGACAAAACTGACGCTAGATGTGGTGACGTTAAAATTTAGCGTCGGTTTTAGGTCGACCGACGCTACGGCACAGACCGACCGACGCTAAATTTGCGTTCACATCCCAAAAAAAAAGCTGCAGATCCAGTTGCAGCTTTTTTCTTCTTCTTCCCTCCGTCTTGCATCTGCTTCTTCTTCTAGCCTCCTTCTTCTTCTTCTTTTTCTTCTTCTTCTTCCCTCCTTTCTTCTTCTTAGGAAAAGGTGGAGCGGCGGTGTGGGCGGCGGCGGGGTGGGCGGCGAAGGCTTGGGCTTGGGAGCGGCGGGGCGGTGGAATAGGTGGAGCTGCGGTGTGGGCGGCGGCGGCTTGGGAGCTGCGGGGTGGGCGGCGAAGGCTTGGGCTTGGGAGCGGCGGCGGCGGTGGAATAGGTGGAGCGGCGGTGTGGGCGGCGGCGGCTTGGGAGCGGCGGGGTGGGCGGCGAAGTCTTGGGCTTGGGAGCGGCGGCGGAATAGGTGGAGCGGCTGAAGAAGAAGAAGAAGAAGAAGAAGAAGAAGAAGAAGAGAAGTTTGGGAGTGGAAGATGAAGAAGGGAAAATAGAAAGATAAGAGAGAAGAGAGGAGGCGTTCAGCTCATTAGGGTTAGTTTTTAGCGTCGGTCGACCAAACGACCAACGCTAAAACGTGAGATTCTCTTTAGCGTCGGTCGATCGGTCGACCGACGCTATCCTCTTTCGTTTCAACCGACGCCAAAACGCTCTTTTTTGTAGTGGTCGAGAAGCATAAGGAAAGTAGGAAAGCCATTGAGAGGTTAATGGCGGAATCGAAGACTTAATCCTGGGGAAGTCTGAGGAGAAGTCAGAGATAAACTCAGAGAAGAGAGAGAGAAGACGAGCCTAATTAAGGACAAAAATATTGATGAGGGCCGAAAATTAAATAAGAGAGAGAGAGAGAGGAATTAAAGGCCTTCTGTGTTGCTGAAATTTGAGGAGGAGATGTCACGCGGATCGCTGACGTGTCACAGTTCATATGCAAACAGTGACAAAATTAGTCACGGTTTTATGTAAACCGTGACAAATCTGTCACGGTTCATATAAACCGTGACTAATTAGTCACAGTTTATATGACTGTGACTAATAAACTATGACTAATTTATGATTTTCTTGTAGTGCATTGTGCATATTCATTTGATATTTCTCTCATGTAAATTGGTCTTGGGTTGTTTGCTGGCTTAGTTGGTTTCTTTTGGTTCATTCAGAAACATCCTTTCACAAAGCATGAAGTTGGTAATGAATCCAGAGATTTCTGGCCTTGAGTTCTCTACTTGGAATTGTTTAAGTGAAATGAAAACATGATACTATGAGTGAAGTTATTATGCAAACAAGCACAAAGTTCATTAAACTTGAAACGAATGCGACACAAACACAAACACAATAACTAAGATACTGACTGATAACCAAATAGTTGATACTCAAAAGCTAGATACTGAAAATGCAGTTAACCGTTGACGAAGCGGTTTGGATTCATAATGCTTCACTTCGCCCGTCGACAGGTCCTTCTATTGTGTCCATCTTTTTTGGAGTAGCTGCTATGAAGCTCAATGTCTTCGCGCCAGTCCATCTCGTTGTTTATGTGAAAATGTTGTGGCCTCTCGAATTCCCAAAGTAATCTCTGATCTGGGATGATCTTGGTCCTACGATGGGGCTCCCAGTTTTGTTTCCCTCTAATTGGATAAAAACTCCTTTCCTATATCTGGCCTAATGTTGACAAATTGGAGGTTGAACATAGTAGTAGGGATTTTGATTCTCCATTATGCAGATGAGCATGGCATGTGAACATGGAATCTTTCATTACTGGAACTTACCGCACGAGAAATCCCCACCCCTTCCTCATAAAAAAGTCGCATTGTCTGCCTGTTGTTTCCCTTCCCAGTGTTGGGGTCTACCCCCTTCTGCACTTTTGATATCCCGTTCTCATAGTGAAAAGTCCTCATGTGTTTGAGACACTTCTTGGTCGAGACTACACGAATATCCTTTTCATATTAAACTCTCTTGTGACGATCATCAAAATACCCATGTAGTCTATAAAATGTGGCTTCAACTAGAGCTCCAATCGAAAGTGCATAGATACCCTTGAAATCCCCATTCACACTCTCCGCAATATTTGTTGTCATGTTATCGAACCTTGACCCTTCACTACATGAATCCACGACTTTTGACCAATGTATTTGATGTTCATTCGCCAACTGGGGTTTCCTAATACCGAGTCTAGTGTTAGCGTTTGTGAATGATCTCATGCCCTTTGTGAAATTTCTCATGGAGTTGTTGTTAGCTGCACATAAGTCACAACATATAGGGTTAGTACACATCATAGTAGTCCAAAGACAAACGATTATGGAGTGCGGTTTCACATACCTAGCGCTTGTAGGCACCGCTTCATGGTTGGGTTGGTGTGGGTGTTGTAATTGTTGACATAGTGACATGTACACCAACACCAATGCCATCCATTCTAGGCAATACTCATCGTGTATTCGAGTCTGGCATGTCGGTATGATATCACACAGACTCTACATCTAACGGTCACCAGACATTGAATGCATTAGAAGAACCACTTCCAGGTCTCCTTGCTTTCGATGTCGACCATGGCAAAGGCTACAGTGAAGATGTTGTTATTTCCATCGAATGAACTAGCCATGAGCAGTGTGTTCATGTATTTTCTCATCATAAATGTTTCATCCACGACAAGCACAACAGGGCAATGCGATTGGAAGCTATATCGGCCAGTCTGGTTCAGGAATCAGGTAAGGAAACCGTGAGGGGTTTTTCACTGAAACGTTATTTTTACTGCTATGCTCCATGCCTAGATTATTGTGATTGTGTTATTGAATTACATCCCAGGATCTAACTTGGGCTTAGGTTGATAGATCAAATTGGTTGATATTGTTAGGGATTACGTGCATGTTTAGACTGATCATTCAAAATTGGATTAGGTGTGAGCACGGGTGATCCATTTATGGATTGCGCAATCCCCTAGGAAATGAAAGGGATAAAGGGGGTCTTATAGACCATTTACGAGGCCTCTATGGAACAGGGATGGTCATTAGACCTTACAACCTTAAGGATCCTTTATGTACCGGAATAAGGATTACTTAAGCTACCAACCTGCTAACTTACTTTGATCTGACCAGATTACTGCTTTTTATAGCATTCAATATTACTGTTTTACTGGTTCACTCAGTGCATGTCACTGACCCCTATTTCTTTTATTTCTTTGCTGGTTCGTTTTGGGTTATGGTGAGCAGGTCACCATGCCACCTAGGAGAGCTACAAGAGGAGCTGTTGTTATGACCCGCCTTTTAACTCTTTGGTTTTGATTGGGACTTTCAGGGATTTTTTTCTACTTTATCGATTTATAGATCTATTGCATGCTTTATTAGTTTTCCCATTTCTCATTGGTTATTGGTTTTATTAGATTATTGATTCTCGGTTGTGCCGGTTTGGCCTTTCCCTTTTATTTCTATTGATTCTATTATTCATTTATGTATGCCTATTTGCTTGGTTCGAGTTTGTGACACCTGAGTTAGCATTCCATGGGTTAAACCAATGGTTTAACCGGGTCTTCTAGGGTAGGGTGTTACATGGAAGTACAAGAAACCCTTAGCCAGTAGTTGGTTCGATATGTCTCAATGAATGGTCACAACAGACCCAAATAATTTCGTCACGAAAGACCCCAATAAGTTGATCACGAAGGACCCCAATACCAGTGCTAGTAATGATTAGAGGATTGTGCAATTCGAAGATAGGTCACCTGTACTTTCACCTAGTTACAACCATTAAGTTCATTTACCTCTACTTATGCATGTTATCCAATATCAATGGAGTTTCTAGTCAACATCCCTACTACCAAAGATTAACAAGAAAGTCAGTAAGACTTTCTCTAATAGTCTCGATAAACCAAGATCGAAGACCAATAATAGCAATAACCACTTCCAATAATCAACACCATAAAACTAAAGCCAACACTAGTAATCAAGAGCAGTAGTCAACGTCAATAACCAATACCGACAACCAATACCAATAACATCATCAAAACTCATATCCACATAACTCATCATCATACCAAATCCTGATAGTTCATCAACCCAATGCGCACACCGATAAACATCATCAATAACTTTTCCAGTAACATCGTAAGCGCGTAACTGATAACACCAATCAAGTAACATCATAGGGTATGGATCATAACAAAACTGAATTAAACCCCTTACCTTTGAACTAACATGGCACATTTGATTTCTGTTAGACGAAGCATCCACTGAACCAAGACCTCGCTACCCAAAACAAACCTCCTCATACAGCCATCTAAATACTAGTACACACACCTGAGCAAAGCTGAACAAACAACACACGAATCAGTCAAAACGAAATGGAAACCCTAACTACAGAACCTTTCAGACATGAATCAGAGCAACAAAAGAACGCTGACTTTACCCAAAATTGAGAGAGGGGAATCCATCCTAATGGTCTCCTAAACCTTTCTTCGATGTTTCATGATGACCCAACATCTCTAGCTCCAGTTCCAAGAGCTTTTCTGATGGGGACATCCTTGGGTCATCAACTGGTCCAATCACTAGGAGTCAAACCAAGGCCCTCAGGGATAAGGTGGCAACATTCATGGAGGCTTGGAGTATGCCAAAGCATGAAGAATTGGAGCAAGGATGCTGGACATTACTTAGGATGGTTGGCGAGACTCAATGATGATCCAACGGCAAGATTCAAACGTTTTGTGATCTTCAGTGACCATTCTGCCATATCGGAAAGTTGAGGGGTCTCATGAACGAAATTCATCTTCATTCATGCACTTGTTTTCATGTTCATTCACTTCCACATTGGAACCATGCACTTGCATTAATGTTCATTGTAACACCCAACCCGAATCAGCTCGGTCGAACCCGAGGTTGAACCGGTTTCGAGTATTACCCAGTGAAAAACGACAGAAGAAACAAACAAAATCCAAGCTTTAAATAAGAGATTAAGTGAGAGGCCTCCATAAACCGTGAAAACATAAACTGTTTACAACTCCAAATCCAACATAAACCCATAAAATCCAACGTAACCAGAAAGATACATAAATCCCGGTAAAACCCCCAAAATGTCCAAGTCAACTGAAATATGAAAATAGGTCAACTCCAAGTAGGCACCAGCCTTCACCTCATAGCTTCAGCCCCAGCACTCCTCGGAATCCACCCTCGACTCTGGTACCACACCACTCTCTCTAGCTACGAGATCCTGAAAGGGAGAAAGGGATCAATTTCCTATAGAAATTGAGTGAACCCACTGGGCCTACCTACACGTTGTCCTATTCTATGGAGCGGTCCCAACTCCGCACAAGACATTCAACAATGGAACCAAACCCAACCCCCTTTCCATATTTTAATTCCCTAAAGCAGTCTAGGTGATCACGTTGGTCAGTTCTTGTTCTCAAGCACAATTCATAACAATAGAATCACACATAAATAATACATCAATCCAAGGCACACACAGCATCATCACATCACATCCATCAACCAAGTCACTACCACAACCACAAGCACACAACATTCACATTCATATTTTCTAGGTGAGTTATAGGCGCCAAGGAGTTATCCACACCACCACCGGCCGGCCGACGCACTTCCCTACCGCATGGGAAGTCCTCGCGCTCCCCTACCGCATGGGGAACGCGTTCTCATTAACCATCATCATCATCATCAATCTCATCATCAATCTCAACACTCCCTTGACACCCATGTCAAGGGGATCCACCCCAATGGATCAGACTCAACAACCAGTACCTCGGGTGGGGTAGTGTGGGCTCCTTCCGGTTCTATTTCCACATACAATTCTCAACATCACATTCTCAACTCATTCATCACATCTACTACCAACATACAACACAAATCAGTCACATCTCATTCATAGACCATAGTTCACAACACATCCCGTCCTCCATGCCCCTGTCATGTTCACAGCAACACACATCACAATCAATAGGATAACCGGCTAGCTCACCGGCCACCCCCACCTGCAAGTACAGGGGAGGCCATGTCATGAGTCTAGGGTCACCCACCTGTTCCTCTTGTTCAGAGCGACCCCACATTGGCAGGGCAACTCTCCTGCATCCACAACTAGCAATTCATAGCATCATAACACTTGCACTCATCTCCCAACCACGCTAACTCTCATTCCTATGTCAATCCATTAATCAATTCATTTCAGCTCACACCCAACCCCAAATCATAGCAATCAGCAACAACAAACAATCACGGCAATCATCAATAGCAATCAAGTACATTCACAGAACAGTTTATCCCCTTTTACGCTCATCATCTTCATGCATAACCTAGGTTTTGTTCTAAGTCCAATTGAAACTCCTCACGTTGCCCAAACTACTTACACAACGCTAAGCCCTCACCTGGAATAGAAGACGAGGCTCTAATCGTCTTCTAGTTCCCCAGAAACTCGATTCCCAACCACCAGAACTCGTAGGTCTACCCTTCCTTACTGCTCACGACCTACACCCAGAAACCCAAAATAGAGGTTAGCGATCTCTTCTCCTCGTCGCTACGAATCCATAGCAACAAACGGAACTCAATTCCGACCTCTACAGCTCCCGGAATCACCCTTCGAAGGTTGCTCGCTCCAAGTTCGTCAATGGTTTTCGAGGAGAGAGAAAGGGAGACGAAAATACGGATTACTGTGCAATTTCCGTCCTTTTATGCACAAAATGTGCGCCTGGGGTGTCAGAATGTGCGCCGGCGCACATTGACCCCCAAAAGGCGCACATTTTGAATATTCTGCCGAAAGTTTGCTGAATTAATTGAAAAGTGCGCCTGGCACTTCCAAATGTGCGCCTGCGCACATTAGGGCCCGAAATCAGCACTTTTGGTACTGTACACAGTTCCCCTCTTTTGCAACTTCAACCCGGCACACACCCAAACGTCCCAGACCTCAAGAGACCCTCTTAAGTACCATTTCCGGCACTCTAGTCACCCAGACTTGAGTTCTAACCCGTTCGGTTGGGCGGGGATGTTACAAGTCTCCACAACTTCAAGGATTTCGTCCCCGAAATCATCTCTAACTCACCCTAGCAATATGACACCGAACACACCCTAGACCTTCTTGGAACCAACACCACCACAAGCAAACACAAAAGCATACATCAAGGAAAATTAATACCTGAATCATACACTTCCACCAACTCCGGGTATCGCCGCCTCATACTCTCCTCAGTCTCCCAGGTAGCCGACTCGCTCTCATGGTTCCTCCATACCACCTTGAGCTGCGGAATCTGCTTATTCCTCAAGACCCAGACTTGCCTATCCACGATCGCGACTGGCTTCTCCTCATAAGTCAAGTCTTGTTCAATCTCCACCTCTTCCGGCTGAATTACATGAGAAGGGTCCCCATGATACCGCCTAAGCACGCTCACATGGAACACATTGTGTATCCTTTCCAACTCCCTCGGCAAAGCCAACACATAAGCCACCGGACCCAACTTAGCGAGGATCTCATAAGGACCGATGTACCGAGGCGCCAACTTCCCTTTCCTACCGAAACGCATCAGCCCTTTCCACGGCGACACCCTCAAAAACACCTTCTCCCCAACATTGAAACTCAGCTCTCTAGCACGACCATCGGCATACGCTTTCTGCCTATCTTGAGCTACTCTCAACCTCTCCTTGATAATCTTAACCCGGTCAGCCGTCTCTTGCACAACTTGAGGACCCGACAACACCCTCGCACCTTCCTCATCCCAACACAAAGGCGTCCTGCACTTCCTCCCATACAAGGCCTCAAAAGGAGCAGACTTCAAGCTACTATGGTACGAGTTATTATAGGCGAACTCAATCAAAGGTAGCAATTCAGTCCAAGGGGTTTGAAACTCCATAGCACAGCTTCTCAACAACTCCTCCAAAGTAAGGATCGTTTCTCTCCGATTGCCCATCCGTCTGAGGATGATACGCCGTCGAGAACTTGAGCTTAGTTCCCAATGCCGTATGCAGCCCCTCCCAAAAATGAGACGTGAAACTCGGATCCCGATCAGAGACAATGGATTGAGGAACCCCATGTAACCTCACCACCTCTTCTATATATAACTTTGCCAACACCTCCACACTAGGCTTAAACGGAATGGGTATGAAATGCGCAACTTTCGTCAAACGATCCACTATTACCCACACAGCATCCTTCCCCTCTCTAGTCGGCGGAAAACCCGATACAAAATCCATGGTGATGTCCGCAAACTTCCACTCCGGAATAGGTAGGGACTGAAGTAGCCCACCCGGAGCTCTATGCTCCGCCTTAGCCTTCTGGCAAACCAAACAAGTCGCCACATAACGAGCCACATCCTTCTTCATTCCTGGCCACCAAAAACTTAACTTCAGGTCGTTGTACATCTTTGTCATCCCGGGATGCATAGCATACATCGAGGAATGAGCCTCCTCCAAAATCCCCTTCCTCAATTCCTCTACTTCCGGCACGCACACTCGACCCTTGCATTTCAACAATCCGCCAACCACCTCAAATCCATTATCCATGCCTTTTTCGACTTCCCCTCGAATAGCCACCAGAGTAGCATCCTTGAGCTGCTCCTCACCAATCCTATCATTCAGCATAGGCCTAATGTTGAGCTTGGCAAACAAACTTCCCACATCATCTAACTGCATCTCCACCCTTAAAGCTCTAAGATCCACCAACTCCTTTCGACTTAAAGCATCCGCAACCACATTAGCTTTACCAGGATGGTAGTCAATGGTACAGTCATAATCCTTCAAGAGCTCCACCCAACGTCGTTGCCTACCATTCAGCTCCTTTTGGTCCATAAGGTGCTTAAGACTCTTGTGATCGGTCATGATCTTAAACGTCTCACCATACAAATAATGCCTCCACAACTTCAAGGCGAACACCACTGCAGCTAACTCCAAATCATGGGTTGGGTAGTTCACCTCATGCACCCTAAGTTGTCGGAGGCATAAGCGACAACCTTCCCATTCTGCATCAACACACAGCCCAATCCTTGCAAAGATGCATCACTAAACACCACATACTCTCCACCTTCTACTGGCAAGGTTAACACCGGAGCTGAAGTCAACCTCTTCTTCAACTCCTCGAAGCTCCTCTGACATTCCTCGCTCCACTCATACCTCGACTCCTTCCTCAACAACTTATGTAAAGGAGACGCTATGGTAGAGAACCCCTCTACAAACCTTCGGTAGTAACCAGCTAACCCCAAGAAGCTCCTCAGTTGCGACACATCCTTAGGTGGAGACCAATTAATCACCGCTTCGATCTTCTTTGGGTCAACCTCCACGCCTCTTTTAGATACCACATGCCCAAGGAACAACACTTCCTCCAACCAAAAGGCACACTTCGAGAAATTGGCAAAAAGTTGCTGCTCCCTCAGCTTATGAAAGACAATCCTCAAGTGCTCCTCATGCTCCTCCCTAGTCTTAGAATAAATGAGGATATCATCGATGAACACTATCACGAACTTATCCAAATATTCGTGAAAGACCTTGTTCATGAGAGCCATGAACGCGGCGGGAGCATTGGTGAGGCCAAACGGCATCACCAGAAACTCATAGTGTCCATAACGGGTCCTAAAGGCTGTCATTGGCACCGATCCTTCCTCCACCTTCAACTGATGATAACCCGACCTCAAGTCTATCTTCGAGAACACTTCAGCTCCTTGCAATTGATCGAAAAGATCGTCTATCCTTGGAAGTGGGTAACGATTCTTGATCGTCGCCTTGTTCAACCGCCTATAGTCAATACACATCCGCATCGACCCATCCTTCTTCTTCACAAACAACACCGGTGCCCCCCACGGTGACACGCTTGGGCGGATGAACCCCTTATCCAAGAGCTCCTGCAATTGCTCCTTCAGCTCCTTTAACTCCGCCGGTGCCATGCGATAAGGTGGAATAGAGATTGGAGCAGTTCCAGGGACCAACTCGATATTGAACTCCACCTCACGCTCGATCGGTGCCCCAGGTAGTTCCTCAAACACATCTGCGAACTCCCGAGCTACCGGTACCTTCTCCAACTCCTCATTCCGCTCAACCGATACCTGCACCAGTAAAGCCTCACACCCTTCTTGGATCAGAGAAAAGGCTTGCATTGCTGAAATTACTCCCATAGGTGCGGACTCCCTCTTCCTAACACCCTTGAACACCACCTGGCCGACACCTCCCACCTGAAGCAACACTTCCTTCTTCTGACAATCAAGCACAGCTCCATGCCTAGCCAACCAATCCATGCCGAGGATAACGTCGAATTCATTGAAAGGAAGCACCACCAAGTCAGCCAAGAACTCTACACCTCCCACTAACACCCTACACCCTCTACAGACTCTATCCACCCGAACAGAAGTCCCCAAAGGAGTTCTGACGCCCCAACTAACACCCAAACTACTAGCTACAACACCCAAACTACCCAAACATTTCTCAGATACAAAGGAATGGGTTGACCCCGAATCAAACAAAGCGTAAACGGAAAGATCTAAGATGGAGATCATACCGGTCACCACGTCGTTCGCATTCTCTGCCGCACCTTTAGTGAGAGCGTACAACCTCCCTTGCTCCCCTCCAGCTCCAACAGGTGTGGCATTAGCTCCCGTTCCTCGTCCGGCACCCCTACCAAAGCTGCCTCCTCCTCTCCCTCCGTAACTCCCAGACGGAGCTCTAGAACCCTGCACCGATCCCACAGACTGAGTTGGGGTAGCTCTCTTGGTTGGACAGTTCAGACTCCTGTGCCCGCGCTGCCCACAAGTGTAACAGGTCACACCAGCCAACAGATGGCAAACTCCAAAGTGACGCTTCCCACATTTGTCACATAGTGGTAACCCAGACGGTGCTCCTCCCGAACGGACTGTGCCACTAGTACGAGCAGGGCAAGCCACACTCTTATGACCTGGTCGGCCACAAGTGAAACAAGTCATCGCACCCCTCGTTGGCATTGACTGGCTGCCCCTGAACCCAGAAAAAGAAGTCTGAGTTCTCTTCGCCGGGTAACTGTGGATGGCAGACTGAGTAGGCGGGCCAGTTGCCTTCCTCTTCTTCTCTTCCCTCTTTCGATTCTCCAACCTCTCCCTCTCTAGCGCCGCCGCCTTAACCGACACCAAACTCCCCATATCAGCGGTGGTGACTCCCTCCTGAATCTCCACTCTCAACCCATTCTTGAACTTGTTAATGAGCTTCCTCTCCCGGTTGGCCCGCTCATCATACCACTTAGAGAGGGAAGTGAACTCTATGTAATATGCCAGGACAGACTTCTCCCCTTGCTCCAAACTCATGAACTCCTTGGCTTTCTCCTCACGCCAAAGGTCCGGGCAAAACTGATCACGAAACACCTCCACAAACTCATCCAACTCCATCTCTGGCGGAACCACTCGACTCTGCGGCATCGACTTCCACCAATTCAAAGCATGACCCTTAAACAGGAAGGCCATTGCTTGCACCTTAAGCTCCTCATCAAGTCCCATCTGCAGGAACTTGTACTCACACTCCTGAAGCCACTGCTCCGCCACCTCAGGGTCAGCTACCTCACCGCTAAACTCCCCAAAGTTCCATCCCTTCAACAGACTCGGTTGGAACCTTGGAGCTCCTCCTCCAAAACCCGAGTTCCCAGTAGACCTACTTCCCATTGCTTGACTGGATTCACTACAGGAGGACATTAAACATTTCAGTTGACCGCTCAAGAAACTTCAAACAACTCAATTCACCACTTGATTTCAAAACATCCCACCCATTTAAAACAGTTTGACAAAAACCCATGGAATGTCGGTCCCGTACCGATGTCTCATCCTCCCTCCCAACGAGGTTAATTACTCCCCAAAGAGAGAAGATATTCAACCGGTACAGCAGCGACAAACCAGGCTCTGATACCATTTGTAACACCCAACCCGAATCAGCTCGGTCGAACCCGAGGTTGAACCGGTTTCGAGTATTACCCAGTGAAAAACGACAGAAGAAACAAACAAAATCCAAGCTTTAAATAAGAGATTAAGTGAGAGGCCTCCATAAACCGTGAAAACATAAACTGTTTACAACTCCAAATCCAACATAAACCCATAAAATCCAACGTAACCAGAAAGATACATAAATCCCGGTAAAACCCCCAAAATGTCCAAGTCAACTGAAATATGAAAATAGGTCAACTCCAAGTAGGCACCAGCCTTCACCTCATAGCTTCAGCCCCAGCACTCCTCGGAATCCACCCTCGACTCTGGCACCACACCACTCTCTCTAGCTACGAGATCCTGAAAGGGAGAAAGGGATCAATTTCCTATAGAAATTGAGTGAACCCACTGGGCCTACCTACACGTTGTCCTATTCTATGGAGCGGTCCCAACTCCGCACAAGACATTCAACAATGGAACCAAACCCAACCCCCCTTTCCATATTTTAATTCCCTAAAGCAGTCTAGGTGATCACGTTGGTCAGTTCTTGTTCTCAAGCACAATTCATAACAATAGAATCACACATAAATAATACATCAATCCAAGGCACACACAGCATCATCACATCACATCCATCAACCAAGTCACTACCACAACCACAAGCACACAACATTCACATTCATATTTTCTAGGTGAGTTATAGGCGCCAAGGAGTTATCCACACCACCACCGGCCGGCCGACGCACTTCCCTACCGCATGGGAAGTCCTCGCGCTCCCCTACCGCATGGGGAACGCGTTCTCATTAACCATCATCATCATCATCAATCTCATCATCAATCTCAACACTCCCTTGACACCCATGTCAAGGGGATCCACCCCAATGGATCAGACTCAACAACCAGTACCTCGGGTGGGGTAGTGTGGGCTCCTTCCGGTTCTATTTCCACATACAATTCTCAACATCACATTCTCAACTCATTCATCACATCTACTACCAACATACAACACAAATCAGTCACATCTCATTCATAGACCATAGTTCACAACACATCCCGTCCTCCATGCCCCTGTCATGTTCACAGCACACACATCACAATCAATAGGATAACCGGCTAGCTCACCGGCCACCCCCACCTGCAAGTACAGGGAGGCCATGTCATGAGTCTAGGGGTCACCCACCTGTTCCTCTTGTTCAGAGCGACCCCACATTGGCAGGGCAACTCTCCTGCATCCACAACTAGCAATTCATAGCATCATAACACTTGCACTCATCTCCCAACCACGCTAACTCTCATTCCTATGTCAATCCATTAATCAATTCATTTCAGTTCACACCCAACCCCAAATCATAGCAATCAGCAACAACAAACAATCACGGCAATCATCAATAGCAATCAAGTACATTCACAGAACAGTTTATCCCCTTTTACGCTCATCATCTTCATGCATAACCTAGGTTTTGTTCTAAGTCCAATTGAAACTCCTCACGTTGCCCAAACTACTTACACAACGCTAAGCCCTCACCTGGAATAGAAGACGAGGCTCTAATCGTCTTCTAGTTCCCCAGAAACTCGATTCCCAACCACCAGAACTCGTAGGTCTACCCTTCCTTACTGCTCACGACCTACACCCAGAAACCCAAAATAGAGGTTAGCGATCTCTTCTCCTCGTCGCTACGAATCCATAGCAACAAACAGAACTCAATTCCGACCTCTACAGCTCCCGGAATCACCCTTCGAAGGTTGCTCGCTCCAAGTTCGTCAATGGTTTTCGAGGAGAGAGAAAGGGAGACGAAAATACGGATTACTGTGCAATTTCCGTCCTTTTATGCACAAAATGTGCGCTTGGGGTGTCAGAATGTGCGCCGGCGCACATTGACCCCCAAAAGGCGCACATTTTGAATATTCTGCCGAAAGTTTGCTGAATTAATTGAAAGATGCGCCTGGCACTTCCAAATGTGCGCCTGCGCACATTAGGGCCCGAAATCAGCACTTTTGGTACTGTACACAGTTCCCCTCTTTTGCAACTTCAACCCGGCACACACCCAAACGTCCCAGACCTCAAGAGACCCTCTTAAGTACCATTTCCGGCACTCTAGTCACCCAGACTTGAGTTCTAACCCGTTCGGTTGGGCGGGGATGTTACATTCATTCACTTCCACTTTGGAACAAGGGGATGTACTTAGTTAAGTGTGAACAATTAACTGTGTAGTTTTTCTAGATGACTAGATTCATCGAATCTGGTGTAGGACACATTTTCTCCTACCCTATTTAAAGGGTTCTTTGTAGTTTGTTTCAAATCAGCTTGTTTGCTCACAATTAAAGAAATTCAGACTTCGGTTTACAGTATTTGTTCCTTTAAGCTTTTGCTCGTTGTTGCTTGGCTTAGGAAGTTTGGTTTATCGAGATAAGGGTATTCACCCCTTAGTTCGTGGTACCGCACACACTTGATACCTCGAGTTCTTAGCTCTATAGCTAAGGGTTCTGGACCGATTTCCATCTTCTATCCTGATTGTGTTTTCGTTTGCAAATTGTTCAAACCGAGTTGTGTGGATTGAGCCAACCTTGGCTTTGGTTCATATCAGTTTGGTATCAGAGCTCGGTTCAACTCTTGGATCAAAGCTTTTGTTGTTTTTCTTTTGATTATAAAAAAAACCCCCAAAAAAAAATATAGTAACATTTTTGGCTGAATCTTGATTTGTGTGATTTCAGATTTATAGTTTTGTACTAACAATTTCTTGGTGGTAAAAGCTGGTGTGCAGGATAAGAAGAAACAAAGTTAAAAATCAAGAGGTCCAAAAGAATAATTTCGACCCAATCAAAGCAAAGCCACCTCACCAAGGTTGTGTCTAGAAGTTATAGCGGAAATCTAAGAAGGGTGGGTAAACAATTTCTGTTCTTTCAAAGTCAAATTTGTTTTGAATAGTTTGTTTTTGAAAACCCAGCAAAGAAATCTGACTAGGGCTTAGAGTGAACTCAGCTAGGGTTGTGTTTACTTGAATTTCGAATTACTTTACTTCTAAAGCTTTGAAGAAACTTGCAACTGCTCATAACGAACTTGCTTATTGCCGATTTCTGTTTCATCTTATTCTCACCAAAAACTTGTGTGAAACACGAGAGGCAAAAGAAAGAGTGTGTGAGGTTCATTAGAGAGAGTTGGTGAGGCCATTGTCACTAATCATTGTTCAAGATGACAGATCCAGCAGGGTTCGAAGCAGCAATGAATTCGATGAGGACGGAGTTCCATGAAGCACTCAACACTATGGCTCAAACCCTCACCGCGGCCATCCAGAATAATCAGCCAAGGATAGATGATTCTGATGTGGAGGATAATGCACCTCCACGAGGTGGAGCAAGGCCACATAGAGAAGCTTTAAGAGGAGTGATGCTGGACGATGATATCCGAGGAGTAAAAATTTCGGTTCCCAAATTCGAAGGGAAATCAGACCCGGATGCATATCTCGATTGGGAGAGGGCGATGGAATTCTTCTTCCAATGCCATCAATTTTTTGATCGCAAGAAGGTAACCCTTGCTGTTGTAGAATTTACTGACTACGCTTCTGTTTGGTGGAGTCAGCAAGTTAGACAAAGGGAGCGCGAAGGGAAGAGGCCTATTGGAACATGGGAGGATGTGAAACGTGTCATGAGAAGGAAGTATGTTCCAGCTTCCTATTGCCGAGATTTACACACTAAGTTACAAGCTTTAAAGCAAGGTGGTATGACTGTTGAAGACTACCATAAGGAGATCGAGATGATAGTGTCTCGATTGGATCTAATTGAAGATGAGGATGCCAAGATTGCACGTTTCCTAGGAGGCTTACAAAGGGAAATCACCTATCAAGTCAACTTGCAGAATTTCATCGACTATGATGAATTGGTGCAACTAGCAATACGAGTGGAGAAGTAACTCAAACTTGGCACTGGACGGAGATTCAATACGCCAACCACTACCACACCATCATGGAAGATGAATACCATGAAGAAAGAGGAAGACACCTCTGGAAACCTTAACAAACCTAAAACCACTCAAGGTACCCCAAATCCTAAATCTGGTTCTTCAAATACTACTAATCGGCCGAGTGGAATTCTTTGTTTCAAATGTCAAGGGCGTGGACATATGGCTAGGGACTGCCCTAATAAAGCCACTATGGTGATCCGAAATGGAGAGGTGTTCACAGATGATGAGGACGACCAGGAGGAGTTCCCAGAAGGTGAAATCCAAAAGGAGGAATCAGAGGAAGAGGAAGAAAATGTTCCAGAAGGGTTGGTGAAGTTCAATAGAGTGGCCATTCGAGCATTGAGCACTTTAGTTAAAGACGAGTTGGATCAGCGGAGAGAACCTATTCCATGTTCGTTGTGTCATCCACAACAAACTTTGTAATCTGGTTATCGATGGAGGAAGTTGCACGAATGTAGCAAGTCAAGATCTTGTGGGAGGCATGAAGCTCGCCACCATTCGACATCCTAAGCCATACAGACTTCAATGGCTTAGCAAAGCAGGAGAGCTAAAAGTGACAAGGCAGGTATACATCCCTTTCAGTATTGGTTGATATACTGACAAAATTCTTTGTGACGTAGTACCTATGGAGGCTGCTCATATTCTGCTTGGGAGGCCATGGCAATTTGATCGATTTTCTCTCATGATGGGAGGGCTAATAGATATTCCTTAACCCATAAGGGGCAAACCTACAAGCTCAAGCCTTTGTCACCAACCGAATTGTACCAAGATCAATTGGAGAAGCAACAACTTCGTGAGGCTAGAGAGAAGAAAGAGATGGAGCTCAAAATAAGAGAGAAGAGTGAAAAGAAACAGAGTGACACCCATTCGAGTGCAAAAACAGAAATGGTATGTCATAAAGCTCAAAAAAGTGAGACCGAGAGGAGAGAAAACCTTTTAGCTACACGTGGTGAGATCAAACAAACCTTAACTTCTAGGATGCCACTCGTGGTTATTGTATACAAGGAGTGTTTGAATTCTGATTATGCTAATGTAACCGATTCTCTTCCTAGTGTTATCTCTTCATTATTACAGGAATTTGAAGATGTCTTTCCGGAGGAGACTCCTAAAGGACTACCACCGATTAGAGGAATTGAGCATCAAATCGACTTTGTTCCAAGAGCATCCATCCCTAACACGGCCGCATATAGAACCAATCCGGAAGAGACCAAAGAGCTTCAGAGACAAGTGGATGAGTTAATGGACAAAGGGCACGTTCGAGAAAGCATGAGCCCTTGTGCCGTACCGGTTATCCTCGTGCCAAAGAAGGATAAATCATGGAGGATGTGCGTAGACTGTCGAGCGATCAATAACATCACGGTAAAGTATCGTCATCCTATTCCTAGACTTGATGATATGCTAGATGAGTTACATGGTGCTTCTATCTTTTCAAAGATTGATTTAAAATCTGGATATCACCAAATTCGAATGAAGGAAGGAGATGAATGGAAAACCGCATTTAAAACTAAACATGGTTTATATGAGTGGATGGTTATGCCATTTGGTTTGACAAATGCACCTAGTACATTCATGAGATTGATGAACCACGTGCTTAGGGCTTTCATAGGCAGATTTGTAGTCGTTTACTTTGATGATATTCTGGTTTACTCATCTAATTTAGAGGATCATGGTGGACACTTAAAATTGGTGTTAGAAACCCTTAGAAAGGAAAGACTGTTTGCCAACATGAAAAAGTTCATCTTTTGCACCGATCACCTTGTGTTTCTTGGCTTTGTTGTTAGTTCTACAGGAATCAGGGTTGATGAGGAGAAAATAGAGGCAATCAAGTCTTGGCCAATTCCCACAAACATATCTGATGTTAGGAGCTTTCATGGTTTGGCTAGTTTCTATCGAAGATTTGTGAGGGATTTCAGTACTATTGCTGCACCACTCACGGCCGTAGTGAAAAAGGATGTACCCTTTCATTGGGGAACACCTCAACAAGAGGCATTTGAGCTATTGAAGGAGAGACTCACCAATGCACCAGTTCTGATGCTGCCCGATTTCAGCAAGGCATTTGAGATCGAGTGTGATGCTTCAGGAATTGGAATAGGAGCTGTGCTCATGCAAGAAAAGAAACCGATTGCATACTTCAGTGAAAAGTTGCATGGAGCTACTCTGAATTACCCAACTTACGATAAGGAATTATATGCACTTGTTCGCGCATTAGAGACTTGGCAACACTACTTATGGCCAAAGGAGTTTGTCATCCATTCTGATCACGAGCCATTGAAATATCTCAAAGCTCAACACAAGCTGAACAAGAGGCATGCACGATGGGTTGAGTTCATCGAGTCTTTTCCCTATGTTATCCGTTACAAGCAAGGTAAGGAGAACATAGTGGCTGATGCCCTATCTCGAAGGTACACTCTTATCTCTACTTTTGGTGTTAAGTTCATTGGTTTTAAATACATTAAAGACTTATATGACACCGATACTGACTTTGGAGATGTGTACAAGGCATGTGAACATTCGGCTCATGATAAATATTATAGGTTAGATGGATACTTGTTTTGAGAAAACAAGTTATGTTTGCCTAACTCTTCGTGTCGAGATGTTTTAGTCAGGGAAGCACATGGAGGCGGGTTAATGGGGCACTTTGGAATTGCCAAAACGATGGCATGTCTTCAAGAGCACTTCTACTGGCCTAGAATGAGGCATGATGTGGAGAAACACCTAGCCAGATGTGTGGCTTGTCACCAAGCCAAGTCTAAATCACAACCACACGGGTTATACACTCCTCTCCCTATTCCTACTGCACCTTGGATTGATATATCTATGGACTTTGTGTTAGGCTTGCCTAAGACTAGGGTGGTAGAGATTCAATTTTTGTGGTGATCGATAGATTCTCAAAAATGGCACACTTCATTCCATGTCATAAAACTGATGATGCATCTCACATTGCTAATTTGTTTTTTAAGGAAGTTGTTAGATTGCATGGAATGCCTCGTACTATTGTGTCGGATCGTGACTCTAAGTTTCTTAGCTATTTCAGGAAAACTCTTTGGGGTAAACTAGGAACGAAGCTACTATTCTCTACTACTTGTCATCCACAAACTGATGGTCAAACTGAAGTAGTCAATAGGTCGTTATCACAATTGCTTAGAGCCATAATCAAGTCCAACATTAAAACTTGGGAAGAGTGTTTGCCACATGTTGAGTTTGCATATAATAGGGCTGTGCATTCGGCTACTAAGTACACACCCTTCGAACTTGTGTATGGATTTAATCCATTGACTCCTTTAGACCTATCACCTTTGCCTTTGCATGAGTTATCTAATACAGATGGGGAAGCAAAAGCAAAGTATGTTAAAGAGATGCATGAGAAAGCTAGACTCAACATTGAGCGTAGGACAAAGCAATACGTTCAAAATGCCAACAAAGGACGCAAGGAAAAGGTGTATGAACCAGGAGATCTCGTTTGGATACATTTTAGAAAGGAGCAGTTTCCAGAAAAGAGAAAGTCAAAGCTGCTACCTAGAGGGGAGGGTCCTTTTAAAGTCTTGCAGCGCTTAAATAACAATGCGTATCATATAAACTTACCAGGAGACTATGGCGTTAGTGCTACTTTCAATGTTGCCGACTTAACCCCTTTTTATGATGATTTTGCAGATTCAGATTCGAGGACGAATCCTTTTCAAGAAGGGAGGAATGATGGGGACATCCTTGGGTCATCAACTAGTCCAATCACTAGGAGTCAAACCAAGGCCCTCAGGGACAAGGTGGCAACATTCATGGAGGCTTGGAGTATGCCAAAGCATGAAGAATTGGAGCAAGGATGCTGGACATTACTTAGGATGGTTGGCGAGACTCAATGATGATCCAACGGCAAGATTCAAACGTTTTGTGATCTTCAGTGACCATTCTGCCATATCGGAAAGTTGAGGGGTCTCATGAACGAAATTCATCTTCATTCATGCACTTGTTTTCATGTTCATTCACTTCCACATTGGAACCATGCACTTGCATTAATGTTCATTCACTTCCACTTTGGAACAAGGGATGTACTTAGTTAAGTGTGAACAATTAATTGTGTAGTTTTTCTAGATGACTAGATTCATCGAATCTGGTGTAGGACACATTTTCTCCTACCCTATTTAAAGGGTTCTTTGTAGTTTGTTTCTAATCAGCTTGTTTGCTCACAATTAAAGAAATTCAGACTTCGGTTTACAGTATTTGTTCCTTTAAGCTTTTGCTCGTTGTTGCTTGGCTTAGGAAGTTTGGTTTATCGAGATAAGGGTATTCACCCCTTAGTTTGTGGTACCGCACACACTTGATACCTCGAGTTCTTAGCTCTATAGCTAAGGGTTCTGATCCGATTTCCATCTTCTATCCTGATTGTGTTTTCGTTTGCAAATTGTTCAAACCGAGTTGTGTGGATTGAGCCAACCTTGGCCTTGGTTCATATCATTTTCTCTCAAATCCCCGACTCCTCGTCAGAAGGAAAACTCCCCACAATGAAAATCCCGACTGTAGAATGACTGGCTTTCCTTTTATATCACTTATGGACAACAGCCGTAGAACCCTTTACTACGGTCGTAGCCACCTTAACAACACCCGTTGCACTACCTACCACAGCCATTGTCAGTAAAAAGCCAATGACCATTGGAGACTACACACTACCTACCACAACACTCGTTGCCCCTTTACCAAAGCCCATAGCTCCAAAATGTATTATGGTCGTTGGAGAACACCCAATGGTCGTAGTAGAGTTTGTTGTTCCAAACCACCAGTTATGACACTACGTAATTTGGGCATCTAACGAACGAGTTATGCTCTAATTACCGAACAATATTATCCTAAAAATTTGAAAGACGGAAGACCACTCTGAACACACTCACTGCTCTACTCCCTCAAACAAAAAATCAAATTTATTTTCAAAATTGCCCACTTTAATCGGATTCGGGTTGTTACATTTTGATGTGAACCGTATGCAGCTGGGGGCAATGACCCTAACCACCATAAGTTGATTTTCAGCAACAACCAGTCAGCCTTGTGTCGGCGGAGCGTACTTTGACCCCCTAGCTTTATATAGCTAGGAACTCGAAGTGTCCAAGTCGAATGGTGCCACACAGTTGAGGGTGAATACCTCAAGTTACAATAAACCTAAACCCTAAGCCTAGGAACAACGAGAAAAGACTTGAAAGGGAACAAAGAACTGACGTCCTGATTTAATTCTAAAATATCTTGTAAGTTGTGTTTACATCGTAGGCTATGAGCCGTTATTTATAGGTGAGGAATGGAGAACAGGGTCTCCTATTCCTCCTACGAAACTAAATCCTAAAATAGAATAAAGTATTCCTAAATAGTTTAAAAAGGAAGAAAATCTGAAGTAAAACTGTACAAAGGCTAAAAATAGTAAATCCGGTAAAACTGGCGAAACCCTAGGGTCGGGTGAGAATCCTAGTCTGTGTAGGAAGGTGGATGGGGTGTGAAATGTCCTTCCTTGACTAGGTTTCGTCATTCCCGTGTATCCTACTCCTAAAAGGACTTGGAAACATTGGGTGGCATGTGTGGTGCGGATTTCTTCCTAATCCAGATAGGAATCCTATTTGGAGTAGGACTCCATCTGACATCCAGACTTTGTGGCGCGATCCGGGGCGCGTCCAGCATCAGCATCCTTGTCCATGGAGGTCTCTGATTAGCATCCGGTCATGGCACTGTGATGTCTCGGACCGGCATCACCTTGGCTTGGTCCACCTCTATGTCCTGTGGGTCTCCGTGTGTCCACCTTCAAGTTGAGCTAATACTAATGGAGGTTTATCCTTAGGTCCTAGGGATTCTTTAGAGCCAAAGGAATCCTGAAAGGCATGAGTACTTTTGAGGCTCGGCCCAAAATCCTTCTCGTACGGGGTCCTAGCTTCGGCCCTGTGCTAGTGTCAGTGTCGGCTCTTGGCCCTTGGCTGCTTCGGTTTGGGGTGTCTCCTTGGTGCTAGTCACTCCTCCTAGGGTCGCATCTGGCTCGCTGTAGCTCTAGATCTCCAAGCCCTTGTAGGGCTCGGGTACGCATTGCTCGGCTGGCCAGGCGGTTCACTCGGCAAGGTCGAGGTCATCAACTCAAGTAGAGCCCAGTGTTGGTCAGGGCTTCATCCACTAGGGTGTAGCCTTCTTAGTGAACCTCGATCATCTTCGGTTGCACCCTTCTCCTACTCCAATAGATTTGATCGGTTCAAAAGGATTAACTGCTCCGGTAGAGAGCCCCATGGTCGTGTCCACGACGGTTGGCTCATCATTCCCACTTCTAGAAGGTTGACCTCAATCCGGATCTTCATAGACATCATCATAAGGGTTAATTTCAGCAACATTAACTGCCACTAACTCCATAGGTATTTGGTAGATCAGGACATAACATTATTGTTTATCCTTGTAGGACGTAAGGGTCCATCCTCCTTCTAGAAGAAGCTTGGATTCCTCTCTCAGAACTTGTCCTTTCTGAAGGAACAGACTTGATCCCCTACCAAGATCTCTCCTTCCTTCCTATGTTAGACGTGCAAGATGTACTTGGATGGTTCCTGCTTTTTAATGTTTGGCTTGGCCTTCTCATGTGAGCTTTCCGAGAATCACTCAAGATCTTTTTCTTTTGTCTCATTGCACCCTAATGAACTTCCATGTTCAACTAAGGCACGTTTGGGTGTGATAAATCCAAAGAGGTTAGGGGATTAAATCCATAAACAAGTTCAAAGGGGGAGTATTGAGTGGCTGAATGAACAACCCTATTATATGCAAACTCGACGTGTGGCAATCAATCTTCCCACGACTTAATGTTGGATTTTATTACAGCCCTAAGCATTTGTGATAAAGATCCATTCACTACTCCAGTTTGACCATCCGTCTGTGGGTGGCATGTGGCTGAAAAGATGAGTTTAGTGCATAACTTACTAATGAACTGTAAAATAGGGTATCCAATATTACCAAGCTAAAAGCAAGATAGATCGTATCCACGGGTCTCTTCTAATCGTTTACTCAAAGTAACTGACAAATTATTCAGGTTTAAACAGATTGTGCGTGGTATGAGTTCCACGACTTCTAAACTATAAAGCAAGGAAATTGAAATGAAATTCAAAAACAGATTGATTGATTGATTGACTTAACGAGATGACAAACAAGCTTAGATTTCGAATCCCCCTAAGATCACTAGAACAATGGCGATCATAACACCAGCGGTTTTCAATCCTAATTCATTAAGTTCTCAGACACACACCACCATAAATCCTTACCCTTAGGTCTAAGATCCGCGAACATTCGCTCTATCGGATCTAAGTACCACGATTAATTAATCGTCCATGCGTTCACTTCTGCAACGGAAAATAACTGGTGCAATTACTTGTGATTAATGAGTTACTCTGGAAGCGTATTAAGCCTAAATGGTTCCTACTAAAGACACACTCCATTGAATAGGTTAATTGATGGATTTGATGTTCTAAATTAAGGCAGATGTTCGCCACTATCCTTAGCTTAACACGAATCTAATCTAGGTGATCAAGATAGACAAGAAACACAAATAATGAAGAACAAATCAAACATGCAAGAGAAACTATCTGAATCAGAATTAAATTATCGCCGATCCGCGGCCGCTTTAAAGCCCCGGGTCACTTAGGCTTCATCTAATCTAAGCTCTGCGAGTTAAGCTACTCATGACTATCGCAAAAGAATCAAAAACAACAAAGGAGTTCATCATACAGAAGAAGAACAGATAAGGACTGAAAAACCTAATTCTGACGACTCCGGAGAAGTTTTGATCTCTAGCAATCTTCACTCCTAGCTCCGAGCACTCCGAGGTGAAAAGATGGAGTCACGATCTCTCTAGGAACTCCGAGGACGCTCTCCAAACTCTCTCTATCTCTCTGTAAGTTGGAATATTAATTCCCAGAAAAGTATCTGTGAATAATGGATGCCATCGAATGATCGTCGGCTGCTTAAATAGGGATTCTCCAAAGCTGTACCGGAAAAGGAATGACTTCTCGGTGATAACATTGAAATTTCTTGCCGAGAACATCTGTACAAAATTCATCTATTTCTTTCGACGATACTCCCAGGTGTAAATCTTCAATAGTTTTCGGTGAGAACTTTGGGACGTCTCGCCGAGAACTTCAGTAAAAACTCCAGGCTGGATTCCTTCATTAGTTTTTGGCGAGAACTTTGAGAATTCTCGCCGAGAACTTCTTCATGATGCTCTGCTGGATCTTTGATGGGATTCTTATTTGATTTCTTCACAAGTTCTCGACGAGAACTTTGAATGTTCTCGCCGAGAACACCTTAACAATTGATTCTGCAACCAGCGACGCGATTTGTCCTTGGTTTCATAACATATTCTCGGCGAGAATGTTGAATGTTCTCACCAAGAATCTTACTGCTCGGCAGGGGATTCTGCTCTTCCTTAATCAGTTTGATTCTGGATCAATCTCGGTTCACTCCTCAAGGTTCCATCGCTTCCCGAACACGTCCAAGGCTACATATTTGAAGGCAAAAACCTGTGTACTCTACGAGACACTAGAAAACACATCAAATAGACCCGAAATGGGCCAAAGTAACCAAATCGGTAGGAGATAGTGCAATTGAGTGAAAACCCTAAACTACCCCTAAAACCGTGTCTTAAGCAAGGAAATGTCGCTTAAATGAGGCTGATAATCACATCAAATCTAGTGTCATCAAAATGCCCCACACTTAAGCTTTTGCTTGTCCTCAAGAAAACTGAACTAGAACGCACTCAGATTCACAAATGACAAGATCGATCAAGTTGATATTCAAGCCTTCACAATGAATTATTAAACAGCTACACCTAGAACAAGTAACCTAACATGCATACACATCAACCAAACAACCCGGTCTCACTAATTATCTACACACAGACAAGGACCAATCACCAATCATGCATAAATTCGACCTAACCGACTAGACTCCTCACACAGATAATATTTAGTACATGGGGGACTCTCGCACTCTGTGTTTAGGGACGTGTTTTTGCTCTCAATCACTTTTTCGACCGAAATATGTCATAAGTTTGCAATTCGACCACATCTCCACCACTGTGACAACACGAGAAACTAGTCTAGGGGACTTTGCACGGGACTGTAATGATCCTACACTACAAGCACTACAAAAAAACGAGAGTTTAGCGTCGGTCAAAACTGTGCTTTAGCGTCGGTCATTGACCGACGCTAAAATATTTAGCGTCGCTTACAACAAGCGACGCTAAAAGTTGCGACGCTAAATATTAGCGTCGGTTCTTCCAGGACCGACGCTAATTTTGAGCTGACCGAAATGAATCGCTGACCAACCCAATTTTTTTTTTGTTTTTAATATTCATTTTATATTTTCCTTTTCAGATTTGGTCACTCCATTTTCCAGTTATGCATCTTGGTCACTTAGATTTATTAGGTCATCCTTTTGGTCACTTAAATTTATTATGTCATATTTTTTTGGTGCTTTTAGATTTATTAGGTCATTTTTTTTGTGCTGGCGGCGGCAACGGTGGCAGCGGCGATGATGGCGGCGACGGCGGTGGTGATGGCAGCGACGACGGAGAAGAGGAGAAGAAGAGGAAAAGAGAAAGAGGAAGAAGAGGAAGAAGGTGGATCTGGAGATCTAGAAAAGGAAGTAGAGGAAGAGGAAGAAGAGGAGGCTGGTCAAAAAAAGGGAAGAGGAAGAAGAAGGCTGGAGGAGGAAGAAGAAAGAGGAAGAAGAAGAATGAAGGTCAGAAAAATGGAAGAGGAAGAAGAAGGCTGGAGGAGGAAGAAGGAAGAAAATGGAAGAGGAAGAAGAAGGTTGGAGGAGGAAGAAGGAAGAAAATGGAGGAGGAAGAAGGAAGAAAATGGAGGAGGAAGAAGAAGGTTGGAGGAGGAAGAAGAAGGCTGAGAGAGATGAGATTAGGGTTAGGGTGGCGGCTGTTTTAGCGTCGATCGGTAACCGACGCTAAAACATGTCGATAACCGATGCTAAAGCTGGTTGGCTTCGTTTCCGACCGAAAACCAAATTTAGCGTCAGTTATCGACATGTTTTAGCGTCGGTAGATAAGCGACCGACGCTAAACCCTTGGTCAAACGCGAGTCAAGGGTTTAGCGTCGGTTCCTCACTGACCGATGCTAAATACTTCCCTTCCGAGCGACGCTAAAGGCCTTTTTTTTGTAGTGAAGGGTTTATGATAAATGGATGAAGGGATGTATGATGATGATGGCTTTGGTGCGGTGTAGCAATTGACTAACTTCCCTCGAATCAAGATCTAAGGCTTCCTACTGTCTAACCAAACACAGGTGGAATAGTGTACGCTCGTCCTAAGATACCCTCAAGCAACCTAGCACTTTATTTTATTTTTTACTTTTTCTTTCCACATTTACTTGAAACTTTCATTCTTCCATATGTAGGGAGAGGAACGTTTTGACTAACTTAACTATAACTTGACTTTGAACTTATTCAAACTTTTTCTTTGTCTTTTGTATTTCTTCTTTTTTTCTTCTTTTAGTGCTGATTTGTTTAAGTTGTTAGAGGGGTTTACTTGTCTGGACATAATAGCTAAGACACGTGTTTAATGGCTATAGGAAAGTTACCACAGACCGACTTCCGGTAGGCTAGTCTCAAACTACTACCACTACAAAAAAATGGTATTTGGCGTCGGTCATACACGCGTTTTAGCGTCGGTCATACACGCGTTTTAGCGTCGGTCATGACCGACGCCAAAATATATAGCGTCGGTCATGACCGACGCCAAAATATATAGCGTCGGTCGGCAAGACCGACGCCAGTTTCGGTGACGCTATATTTTAGCGTCGGTCGTTTGGTCAACCGACGCTAAAATAAAGCACGACCGACGCTAAAATATGGGTTGACCGAATGGGTGGCTGACCAACCCAATTTTTTCGTTTTTTATTTTCAATTTTTATATTCGTTTTTTATATTCAATTTTATTTTCGTTTTTATTTTCGTTTTATATTTTCATTTTTCATTTTCGTTTTTCAATTTCAGGTAGATCTAGTTTTTTACATCCTCTACTCCGATTTGGATTTTTTGGTCCTCAGCTACTAGATCTAGACATAGATCTATAGATCTGGGTTAAATTGTAGATCTGAGGAGGAGGAGGAGGAGGAGGAGGAGCCTTGGAAGAGGTTCTAAGGAGGAGGAGGAGACGTCGGACGGTGGATGGCGGCGGCGGCTGGGTGGAGGTCAGCTGGAAGGCTGTCGGCGGCGGCTTGGTGGGGGTCAGCTGGAAGGCTGTCGGCGACGGCTGGGTGGAGGCTCGGTGGTCCGACGCCGGCTGTCCAAGCTTCGCCGGCGGTAGGTGAAAGTGGTGGGGGGGGGGGGGCGGTGTCATGTTGGGTGGGAGAGGAGTTGGGAGGTTTTTTGGGTGGGAGAGGAGAGGAGTTGGGTGGGAGAGGAGTTGAGAGGAGAGGATTGAGAGAGGTGAGAATGTGAGATTAGGGTTAGGATGTGGGTTTAAATACTTACGTGTTTTAGCGTCGGTCAATGACCGACGCTAAAACGCGTGTCAACCGACGCTATATAGACGCGTTTTAGCGTCGGTCACAACCGACGCTAAAGTGTTTCTGTTGACCGACGCTGATCTAACCATCTGGTTAACCAAAAAATCGAACCAAGGAAGGCATATAGCGTCGATTTCCACTCTAATTTTAGCGTCGGTTGACCATCAACCGACGCTAAAACACGAAGTCAACTACTTAGCGTCGGTCGTTGACCGACCGACACTAAATTGCTACGTTTCAACCGACGCCAAACAGCTGTTTTTTTGTAGTGTACCACATGGGATCAATGGGGGAAGGAAAAAAACATGGGAAATGGTTGTAATGTATGAACGAACCAAAAGAAGGGCCAAGCACAAGGGTTTACAACTAGAGGATTTATCTTTAGATTGGCTTCTGGTTTAGTAGCAAATTCTAAGTGCCTCTATCATCCTAGTACTCCTGTCATCGTGTGGTCTCGAATAGGTCTCATGCAAATTCTAACTCATTCAAGATACGAGAAAGCCACTCAAAAAGAATTAAAATTGCAAGTTACGAGCAATGGATCAAAAGCTCACAATTGGTTTGCTAGTCAGATTCAATCATTATCATGCTATCTAGGTGAAATACTACAAGCGTGATATAAATTTATGTTCTGACCAAGCAATTTAGCATCAATGCAAGCAAGTTGGTTACAGGTTCTAGGTTATGCCGTTTAAGCATCATTATGTAAGATTGAAGAACAACTTAACATCAAAAGTCAAGAACCGAGCAATTCTATGCTAGTAGAGGAACTGGAATGTATCACGAAATCACAGAAAACAAACAAGATCATGCAAACATTCTGTAGCATCCTACCCCACACTTAGACAATTTTATGTCCTCACTGGACTAAACTAGAATAGAGATTATCGAAGAACCTGGAACGAGATGGTCGATGTTGAGGATGAGGTGGAGAACTCGGAGTAGAGCGGAGGAGCTACAAAAGTTCCTACAAAACAAAAACAACAAAAAATCAAAAGGAAACAGGGACAAGTGTCCCGGATCCACACAGAAGAAAGTCGAAACGACAAAAAACTGACTCAATAATTCAAAACGGACTCCAGCTGTGTGTTTCCTCCCACGAAGCGCTCTTGCTTAACGTCCTTGAGCTGGACGATACCTGGATGACAATCAAGAGGCGTCCCAACTTAGGATTTCCTTCACGCTCGCATCAGAGTCGATGAAGTATAACTTTGGGTTACCTCCGGTTAAGAGGAATCGCCTCCGATTGATGTGAGTCAATTGAGTTCGTCCATCGGGGAGGTGTCCAGTAACTTTGAAAGGGCCGAACAAATCCTTCATATCCTTGCTTTCATCCGGTGGCTTGGCGGATGATGGAGGAGTAATTGGCTTCCAAGCCACCTTAGTCTTCACTTTATTCTCCTTCTTCACTTCGCCAGGATCTTTAGTTCTTGGCGATTCGGTGGGAGATGCCTTCGAGTCCTCCTTCTTCTTTAGCTTTTGTGCCAAAGGATCATTCCTTAGATTGATGACCTGTGCACCACATGTTCCAGCTATCTTGGGGGCAAAACTAGAAATGACATTAGTAACGGAGTTGACCGAGGCCAACTCCACAATTTCAACAGACAAACAATGCGCCTCTCCCTTAGGAATGTACTTCATACTATCCTTGAGGCGGAATGTTACGCTATCCTTTCCGACCCTTAATGTCAGCGAGCCGTTCGGAACATTGATTGTCATGCCCACTGTTGCCATAAACGGTCGACCTAGGAGGAGAGTGACATCCTCCTCTCGGGTATCCATAATGACAAAGTCAGCTAGGATGGTGAAAGGGCCACAACGGATAGCTACATATTTAATTAATCCCTTAGGTGCTTTAACATATATGCCAGCAAACGCCCAATTGCATACTAATTGGTTTTAATTCACCTAGGTTCTCACATAAGCATGTAGGCATAAGATTGATAGATGCACCTAAATCAACTAAGCTACGATCAATTTTTATACCATTGATAAAGCAAGGTAAAGTAAAAGAACCAGGATCGGAGCACTTAGTTGGGGGAGGAATGGATGGCGTGCGGTCGAGGTCGGCAGAGCCCTCCTCATCAACAGAGATGGAAGACAACTCTCCCTTCTTCTTATTCTTCGCCAGATCCTTCACAACTTTTCCAACTTCTGGTATCATCTGGATAGCATCAGTGACTGGTATTTTGACCTCCGTGTTCTTCAAGTATCCATACCACTTCTTTAACTGAGAGTCGTATGTCTTCATCTTCAAGGCTTGAGGGAATGGAATCTTCGGCTGATAAGGAGCGAGAGGGGGCTCAGGAGCTGGTGTTGAAGGAGGCGGGGTAGTCACCTCTTCGTCGTCTTTATCTTCCTCTTCTTCCGTGATATCCTCAATCTCTAGCAGGAATCATGACCGGGTCAGGAACTGTAGGACCAACTAGTTGTTTGCCACTTCTTGTCGAGATGGCTTTAACATGTTCATTCCTCGGGTTTGACTCTGTCTGGCTTGGTAACTGACTAGAGATGAGGTCGATAAGGGTGCTCAATTGCCTTCTCGTGGTGTTCAACTAACTTGTTCTTCATTGTTTGTGTTTCTTGTCTAGCTTGACGGTAGTCGGAGTAGCCCTTTTGGTTGTTGGTGAAGCCTTGACCAAAAAAATTCACTTCTTCTACAGACCAAGCATCTGCTTTACCGTAGTTCTGACAACTTCCTCCATTATGATAACATAACTATTCACAATTGGCAGCATAGACAGAAGCTGGCGGAGAGTTGGTGGGAGCGCTAGCCTTCTTTATATGCTTATGTTCTTCAAGGCTTAATCGGCTCTTAGCTGCTTCAGATTGTCTCTCCCAATTCCTAGACTTAGATGCACAACTTGCAAAGTGAAGGAGAGCAGCTTCTGGTGTGAGCGCGGTACAATGTCCCTGAGCCAAGGAGTTGACCCACTTAGCAGATTCTTCATTCATCCCTCGAGCAAAGATTTCTGCTAGTTTCCTTTGCTGGAAGTCGTGATGAGGGCAGCCATAGAGAAGTTCTTGGAATCATTCCAAGCATCGTATAAGCTGACGCCGTCCTTATGTCCGAACCGAGCAATGATATCCTTGTACGCTTTGGTTCGGGCTGGAGGGAAATACTCCTCAACGAAGTCTTGAGCAAGGTCATCCCAGTTGGTGTAGTGAGCGGGTGGCTTGCTGTTGAGCCATCTCTTGGCGGCGCCTCTAAGAGAGAATGGGAAAGCTCATAAGCATAAGGTGTTCTTATCGAGATTCCTACTCTTGAAAGTCTCGCACATCGCTAGGAAGTCCGCCAAATGTGTGCATGGGTTGTCATTCGGCTTCCCTTCAAACTGAACATCCCTATAGATCATTCCCATGAAGGGGATTTTGATCTCATAGTCAGGATCGGCATCGTTGTGAGGAACAGTGATGCTTGACCGAACGCTAGTCGCGCTCAGCTTATTGTAATCCGCCATTGTACGCGGAGCAGGAGGCGGTGGTGGTGCATTCTAGGAGAGGGTGGTGGTGAGTCTGATGAAGTGGAGGATGTGAAAGAAGAAGAGTCCTCATTCGACTCTTCAATCTTAATAGGGGTAGAGGATGAAGGCGGGATGATTGTCACTTCCTTAGGCACTCGCGGTTGCTTAGGCGGTGCAGAACTATCTGGCTTGTCTGAGCTATTAGTCTTGAGAGGCTTAGACTGAGAACGAGTGAACGGGCAATTCATATATCTGTACACAACCTGCAAGGAACAAAAACAAAAACCACCGGTGTAAAATCAAAGTGTGATGGAAAATGAAACAATGGAAAGTAGAAGAATAACGTGCCAACTCTTCTTTCAAACGATAGAGAAGAGTTCCCCTGGCAACGGCGCCTGATGAACTATAAAATAGGGTATCAAATACTACCAAGCTAAAAGCAAGATAGATCGTATCCCACAGGTATCTTCTAATCGTTTACTCAAAGGAACTAACAAATTAGTCAGGTTTAAACAGATTGTGCGTGGTGTGAGTTCCACGAATTCTAAACTATAAAGCAAAGAAATTGAAATGAAATTAAAAGACAGATTGATTGATTGATTTGAGTTAACGAGATGACAGACAAGCTTAGATTTCAATCTTCCTAAGATCACCAGAACATTGGCGATCACAAGACCATCGGTTTTCAATCCTAATTCATTAAGTTCTCAAACACCACCATAACTCCTTACCCTTAGGTCTAAGTTCCACGAACGTTCGCTCTATCGGATCTAACTACAATGATTAATTAACCATCTGTGCGTTCACTTCTGCAACGGAGAACTAACTGTTGCAATTACTTGTGATTAATGAGTTACTCTAGAAGCGGATTAACCCTAAATGGTTCCGACGAAAGGCACACTCCATTGAATAGGTTCATTGATTGATTTGATATTCTAAAGTAAGGTAGACGTTCGCCACTATCCTTAGCATAACACGAATATAATCTAGGTGATCAAGCTAGACAAGAAACACAAACAATGAAGAACAAATCAAACATGCAAGAGAAACTGTCTGAATCTAAATTTAATTACCGTCGATCCGCGACCGCTTTAAAGCCTCAAGTCACTTATGGTGCATCTAATCTATGCTCTACGAGTTTAGCTACTCATGACTATCGCAAAAGAATCAAAAACAACAAAGGAGTTCATCATACAGAGGAAGAACATATAAGGACTGAAAAACCTAATTCTAACGACTCCGAAGAAGTTCTGATCTCTGGCAATCTTCACTCCTAGCTCCGAGCGCTCCAAGGTGAAAAGATGGCATCACGATGCCTCTCCAAACTCTCTCTATCTCTCTGTAAGTCAGGAAAATTAATTATGGGAAAAGTATCTGCGAATAATTGATGCCGTCAAATGAATGACCGTCGGTTGCTTAAATAGGGATTCTCCAAAGCTGTGCCGGAAAAGGAATGACTTGTCGGCGAGAACATTGAAATTTCTCACAGAGAACTTCGGTACAAATTCATCTGTTTCTTTTGATGAGACTCCCAGGTGGAAATCTTCAATAGTTATCGACAATAACTTTGGGACTTATCGCCGAGAACTTCAGTAAAAACTCCAGGCTGGATTCCTTCATTAGTTTTCGGCGAGAACTTTGAGGACTCTCGCCGAGAAGTTCTTCATGATGCTCTGTTGGATCTTCGATGGGATTCTTAGTTGATTTCTTCACATGTTCTCGGCGAGAACTTTGAATGTTCTCGCCGAGAACATCTTAACAATTGATTCTGCATCCAGCGACGCTATTTGTTCTTGGATTCATAACATATTCTTGGCGAGCATGTTGAATGTTCTCGCCGAGAATCTTAGCGCTGGGTAGGGGATTGTACTTCTCTTTAATCGGTTTGATTCTGGATCAATCCCAGTTCACTTTTCAAGGTTCCATTGCTTCCCGAACACGTCCAATGCTACATATTTGACGGCAAAAACCTATGCACTCTACAAGACACTAGAAAACACATCAAATAGACCCGAAATGGGTAAAGTAACCAAATCGGTAGGAGATAGTGCAATTAAGTGAAAACACCCTAAACTACCCCTAAAACCGTGTCTCAAGCAAGGAAATGTCGCTTAAATAAGGCTGATGATCACGTCCTCCACAAAGTTTTCCAAAAATAACTTAGGAATTTTGAATCCCTATCTGAGACTATGGTCTTTGGAATTCCATGCAACTTAACTACTTCTTTAAAGAACAGATCAGCAATGTAGGATAGGATTCTTTAAAGCGAAAGAAATCCTGAAAGGCATGAATACTTTTGTGGCTCGACCCTAAGTGCTTCTCATACGGGCCCTGGCTTCGGCATTGTGCTAGTGTTAGTGTTGTCCCTTGGCTACTTTGGCTTGGGGCTTGGTCTCCTTGTCCTAGTTGAGGGTCATCATCCTCCCAGGGATCGTCTCTAGCTCAAGTGTAGCTCTAGATCTCCAAGGCTCATTGTGGGGCTCCGGTGTAGGCGCTCGTCTTGGCCTGGGGCCGGTGCGGTCTCGGCCCAGCACCGGTGTCGAGGGCCGGATCAACATCAGCAGTAGAGCCCAATGTTTTGGCTCAGGGGCCTTCATCTCCAATAGGGTGTATCCTTCTCTAGTGAACCTTGGATCATATTCTTGATGGCGAACCTTACTCCATGACTCCAAGTGTGAGTTGATCTGGTTCTTGAAGGATTTGGCTTGGCTCTGGGTCAGGGGCAGCTCCGGTCGTGTCCATGGTATGTTTGGCTCATCACAATCTCAAAACCTTCATTTCTAGCTTTTGGCTTCTGTTTCCAATTCCATTCCTCCATCCCACATCTAGTAACCTTGCATCTATCATTTAGTCTCCACACCTGACTTTACATATCACCCACCTGCTTCTATTTAAAGATTTACATAATCTCCACCCCTAACTCTATATGTCCTCCATCCTTGTGTCACTGTGTACTCCTACCACAACAACGTTGTTGTGAGGAAAATTGGTCAGTTTCCCCACGAGCCATAACAAATGTTGACAACACATGTTACCCTTACTTAATCCTACGGTCATTGCCTTTCAGAATGCCCATTGCCCACTATTTCCAGAAACCACTTGCTCGGGGCAACTCTCTAGCCATTGACAATCTATTCCTTACATAGTCGGTAGTTTGAGATCCCACCTTCTCTCTGTTAGGGGTTTCTAATTCAACTCCTTGAGCCTCATCTATGTTATTTAACCTCCTTATCAACTCCAAATTCCAGTATTAAAATTTTGCTTCCTCGTTTGTTCTACTTTGGCTCAAACTAAGAATTTTGTCCTTACAAAACTAGACTAAATGATTTCTCAACATGGTGAACATTTGATGAGGCCATCAGTAGGCTCTTTGGAGGATGCCTAAAAGTGGTGCTCAACTCCCAAAACAAGAAAATCCTTGCTAATTAAGGCTAGGTGACCACGGCCAACTGAAGCCCTAACCGAGTGATCACAAATGATCACCACTCATCGAAGCGTGGCCACCCGTATTGAGACCATGCCATGATCCTAGAAGACCCACATACACCATTCGGAGGAGCCTTGAAGTCAAAGGAGGAAGCCAAGTTTTAAGACCAATACATCACTCGACCAGGCCGCCACGCCATCACTATCAGGCCGCCATGGTCCATAGCCGCACGATGACTCGAAATATGTCATGTTTAATTCCCTTTATTTGATACATGATTGTGTGGTACTTGATTGTTAATGTTGTCTTTTAAATGGTTTTGATCGATTAAATGAATATTCTTCTTAATTAGCATCTTGGGATCCTTGCGGTACATTTTCACATTTTCTAATGAGCTGCAGAATAGCGGTCAATCAAATAACTACCAAGCTGTGAAGCTAGGGTAGATCGTATTCCACGGGTCTCCTCTACTTCCTTACTCAAATATGTTGGCAATTAAATTCAAGGTTAAACACTTAAATTCAAGTGCGTGGTGTGAATTCCACGACTTCTACACTAAAATTCAAAGATTAATTGAAATGAAATTAAGGTGAAGAAAGGTTGATTGAAAGACTAAGACGGACGACAGACAAGCTTAGATTTCGAATCCCCCTTAGATCACCAGAGCAACAACAATCAACAGATCAGCGCTTTCCGATTCTAGCTCATTCAGTTCTCAGACACCACCGTAACTCCTGACCCTTGGGTTTAAGACTGGCGAACGTTCGCTCTATCCGATCTAGCTACCATGATTAATTAGCCGCCTGGGTACGGTCGCCTCTCGCAACGACTTAACTAACTGGTGCAAATTCTAACGATTTATGAGTTACTCTTGCAGTGGATTAACCCTAATCAGTTCCTACGAAAGACAAACTCCAATTATAAGGTTAATTGTTCAACTTGATGTTCTAAAGTAAGGCGAGCGTTCGCTTCTATCCTTAGCTTAACAAGAGTCTAATCTAGGTGGCCAAACCAGACAAGAAACACAGAGAACAAAGAACAAATCAAACATGAAGAAGAAACTAAATGAATTTCGAATCTAATCACCGCCGATCCGTGACCGCTTTAAAGCCCTGGGTCACTTAGGGTTCATCTAATCTAAGCTCTATGAGTTTAGCTACTCATATTCAATATAGAAGAATCGAAGACAGACAAAGAATACATCTCAGGTAGGGAAAACAGAGAAGAACTGCAAAAACTAATTTCCATGACTCCTTGCAGCTTCAATCTGCTGGATCTTCAACTCCTAGCACTGGCTCTCCGAGATGGATGGATGGCATCACGATCCATTCCTGGCTCCTCGAACTCTATCCACTCTTTCTCTCTCTCTCTCAGTCTTGGATTTTTCGTCTAGTGTAATTTGTTCTTTTTTAATTTAGCCGCTGATTTTGTATTTAAACCTAACCGAGCGACAGCTGATTTTTGCTTGAATTTTCACCGAAAATACAAGGAGATTTTCGGCGAAAATACCTGTTGAAAAGTTGGCTTGATCTGTCTGTTTCTTTCGACTGAAATGGCTTAGGGTTTTCGACGAAAACTCCCAAGGTTTTTGCCGAAAACTTCTTCTTGATCGGGACAGTGGATTCCTTCTTGTATTTTCGGCGAAAACTCAAGGGTATTTTCGCCGAAAATCTGTGTGTAAAATAGAGCAGGAATTCCTTTTGAGTTGAATGACTTTTCTGGTTGATTCGGGTGTGATTCGTCGGGGATCCAGTGCCTTAGACACGTCCTTGGCTACCGTATTTGATGGTGAACACCTGTGCAGCTGTGCTAACACGAAAATACTAGAAAACCATCAAATAGACCCGAAATGCGCCAAGGTAACACAAAAGGCATGAGATGGATCGGTTGAGTGCATATTCACTATTCTACCCTAAAAACCGTGTCTTAAGCAATGAAATGTCGCTTAAATGATGCTGATAATCACGTCAATTCGAGTGTCATCAAAATACCCCACACTTAAGCTTTTGCTTGTCCTCAAGCAAACTGAATAGAAACGCTCATGTTCACAAATGACAAGATCGATTAAATTGGAGCTCAATCAAACACAACGAATTATTAGACAGATAGATCCTAAAACTAGAAACCTAACATGCATACAGATCAACCAAACCACCTGGTCTCACTAATAAACTGCACACGACAAGTAATCGTAACCAATTATGCACGAATTTGACCTGACCGACCAGACTCATCACACAGGAAATATTTAGCAAATTGGGAACTCTCACTCTCCGTGTTTAAGGACGTGTTTCTACTCTCAATCATTTTCTGTTACTGAATTCTATCAGAAGTTTGCATTTCGACCACATCTCCACCACTGTGTGACAACACGAGTAACTAGTCAAGAAGGACTTCCCTGCTAGGACTGTAACGAATTCTACACTACAAGGGTTTATGATGAGATGGATGATGGGAAAGTATGATCACTACAAAAAAAGGTAGTTTAGCGTCGGTTAGACGCGCGTTATGGCGTCGGTTGAGATAAAATCCGACGCCAGATGTGGTGACGTTAATATTTAGCGTCGGTTTTAGGTCGACCGACGCTACGGCACAGACCGACCGACGCTAAATATGCGTTCACATCACAAAAAAAGCTGCAGATGCAGCTGCAGCTTTTTTCTTCTTCTTCCCTCCTTCTTCTTCCCTCCATCTTGCATCTGCTTCTTCTTCTAGCCTCCTTCTTCTTCTTCTTCTTTTAGCCTCCTTCTTCTTCTTCTTTTTCTTCGTCTTCTTCCCTCCTTCTTCTTCTTAGGAAAAGGTGGAGCGGCAGCGGTGGCAGTCTTGGAAAAGGTGGAGCGGTGGCGGTGGCAGCTTTGGAAGAGGTGGAGCGGCGGGGGCGGGGGCGGCGGCTTTGGAAGAGGTGGAGCGGCGGGGGGCGGGGCTTCTTTGGAAGAGGTGGAGCAGCGGGGGGCGGCGGCGGCGGCTTTGAGAGAGGTGGAACGGCGGGCGGCGGCGGAATAGGTGGAGCGGCGGGGCGGCAGCGGTGGCGGCGGCGGCTTTGGAAGAGGTGGAGCGGCGGCGGCTGAAGAAGAAGAAGAAGCAGAGAGGTTTGGGTTTAGGAGATGAAGATGAAGAAGAAGAAGAAGAGAGGTTTGGGAGTGGAAGATGAAGAAGGGAAAAGAGAAAGATAAGAGAGAAGAGAGGAGGCGGCTGGCGTTCAGCTCATTAGGGTTAGTATTTAGCGTCGGTCGACCAAACGACCGACGCTAAAACGCGAGATTCTATTTAGCGTCGGTCGACCGGTCGACCGACGCTATCCTCTTTCGTTTGAACCGACGCCAAAACGCTCTTTTTTGTAGTGGATGATGGCTTTGGTGCGGTGTAGCTTTCGACAAACTTCCCTCGAATCTAGCCTATGGCTTCCTACCGTCTAACCAGACACGGGTGGAATAGTGAATGCTCGTCCTATGATACCCTCAAGCAAACTAGCACTTATTTTCGTTACACATTTCTTTTCTTACTAACTTTTCTTTTGACTTCGTTCTTCCATATGTAGGGGGAAGAACGTTTATTCAATTGAAAACTTGAAACCTTTTTGGCTTTTCTGATTTTTCTTCTTTCTTTTCATCATTTTCTTTTCGAAATTTACTTCTCTTTGTGCCGATTCTTTCTTTTAGTTGCTAGAGGGGTTTACACGTCTAGACATAACAGCTAAGACCACCTGTTTTAATGGCTTTAGGCTGGTTACCACAAACCGACTTCCGGTAGGTCAATCTAGAACTACAACCACAGGGGATCAACGGGGGATGAAAGAATGGGAAATGGTTGTAATGTATATCGAACCGAAAGAACAGGCCAAGCTCAAGGGTTTAAACCTAATGGATTTATCGTTTGGTAGGCTATCTGGCTTAGTAGCTTAATCTAGGTTCCCCTATCATTCTAGAACTCGTGTCATCGTGTGGTCTCGAGTAGGTCTCATGAAATTCTAACTCATTCAAGCAAACAGAAAACCACTCAAAAAGAATTGAAATTGCAAGTTACGTGCAATGGATCAAAAGCTCACAGTTGGTTTGCTAGTCGGATTCGGTCATTTTCATGCAATCAAGGCTACAAACTACAAGTGTGATTTTTTTAAAAAAAATTTCTATTCTGACCAGGCAATTTAGCATCAAAGTATACACGTTGGTTGTCAAGTTCTAGGTTAAGCAGTCTAAGCATCATTATGAAGGATTGAACAACAACTTAACATCAAAAATGAAGAACTGAGCCATTCTATTGCTAGAGAGACTGGGCAGGAATCACGAGGCACACAAAGATATAGGCAATCAAGATCATGCATGGTTCTCTAACATCCTACCCTACACTTAGACTGTTCTGTGTCCTCACAGGACCAAACCAAAGTAGAGAGATACAAAGAACCTGTAGGGTGATGGGCGGTGTAGCGGTTGAGCACGAAGAGTCCGGGGCGGAGTAGCTACTCAAAACCCTACAAAACACAAACAACAAAAAGATCAAAAGGATACCGGGACAAGTGCCCCGGATCCACACAGAATAAAATTGGATCGAGATCCGAAAAGAAGAAAGAAAAGAAATGGAAAGGATAGAAACAACCCGATCACTGCTCCGAGGGTGGGGGCGGAGGTGGGGTTGGGAAAGGGGAAATGCCAAGCCGCTGCTCCATCTGCTGTCGCCATGCGATATCATCCCTTTGTCTGGCTGCCTGGTCGGCCAAGAACTGCTGAAGAATGGTCCATCGCTCGTTCTGGGTCTCCTCATGTGCCACTTGGTCCTTCTGCCATTGAAGCGAACCAACTGAGTAGTCTAGCTGCCATTGCTCAATACGTGCCAGCCGCTCAGTGATCTCAGCGGCCATCAGCTGCTGTGGTGGAGGCACGCGAGACACCGGGTTCCAGCTGTCCGGGGGGGCTCCCATCGTGGCGAGGTAGGAATAATGTATTCCTCGAGACCGCACCCGAAATCGATGCCACGGGCGACGGCGAATTCAGCACCGAGATGCTCAATCTGGACACGAGGTATTTTTTGAGCCCCATTTTTTGCCGAGCTGGAGATTGTCGATCAGAAATGAAATGAAAGGTCCCCCCGGAAGCTCAGAAGGAAGCTTCTTGGTGGTAGTGCGCTTGTGAAAGAATCGTGCGAGCCACCATCCGGGATGGAAGTTGGCATCCTCCTCTAAAGCACGAATAGCACGAGCTCTTCAAAGAAACATGGTGACGACTTGTCTTGCTGCAATAACACAAAGACTGTACCCAAACATAATGTAAGAACTTAAGAATAGGGTGACCAATATCACCCATCGTAGGGTTGATGATAGGTTCGACCTTGGTGAGGGCAGCGGCCCACTTCCACACTTTTGGGTAAGGAGCACTCGTGATGGAGTAGGTGTCCGCAAACCAACGAATGTATCCTGGAGGTTGGCGTGCGGATCCAGCAGATGGCCGAACTAGTGGAGGGACTTCTCATGGAGAACGCCACCGAGGCGAAAGAATACGAATTTCTGATCACGTATGGGCTTCGGGGCGAGGCGCCGGAACGAACTCCAGAACTCTTGAAGGGCGACAAGCGGGTAGGGGGAACCATGAGCGGTCAGCACTCGTAAACCGGCTTTATGAAGGGCGGTGTCCATGGTGGAGTGCCAAGCCGGATTGTGGTCCTTGAGACTGTCCAAAGAAAGAACTGCTGCCTTAGCCGGAGGAATGTCTTTGATCTTCCCATAGACCTCCATTTGGTGTGGCTCAAGGGCAGCGATGAAAGGATGTAAAGCTCCGTCGGCAGGTGCAGGAACATAGGAAATAGGGGTCACTGGGGTCGGTGTAGCCTCGGGGAGGACGGCCACAACTGTCGATGTTGGTGCAGCCGGTACAGGTGGTTGGGACGAGTGAGCCTGGTTCTGTCGAGCCGAGGATCGTTGTGCCCTATCTGCACTAGTGGTCTTGAATCGTTTGGGAGCCCTAGAAAACATAACTCAAGGAATACCTGAATGAGAAATCAAAATCCTACCCCACACTTAGACTAATAAGTGGGGTAAACAAATAACGGAGAAATCACCGAGTGGAAATGGAGCAACAAAGGATCGTCAGTCAAATAAACAACCAGAGGAATAACGCACATCGACAATTACAGAGCACGAAATAATTCATTAACACGATCTCACATGCGACAATTGGATGAGCCCAAACAGATCAAAAGGAATTGCCCAAAACCTAGCCAACCGACACCGAAACAGCAATCATGAAAATCGAGGAAGAACCAAAAAGTCAACCAAAGTCAAACTTGCCAAAAACTGAAAGTCAAAAAGCCAAAAAAATTCACAATCAAGGGCTGAACAACTAACCGTGAAGACATGACTCGAGAAAACGATTGGAAATCCAGAAATCGACGAAAAGCTTGTAAAACTTGTTCGGGAGGAACCGAAGCTGTGGAGCTCCGATTCTAGGGTTCTAAAGCCGGCAAAACGATCAAGGAAGGGGGCGGCGGCGGCTTCGGCGGTCGTCGAACAGGGAGGCGGCGGCAGGGGTTTTGGTGACGACGCTGTTGAAAAAAAAAAGAGAGAGGCGGAATGGAAAATGTGTTTAAGTTTTCGGATGGGGGGGCGAAAATTATGCGTTGAAACCGGCTTAAATAGTTGGCGGAAAACACAGAATTTTCGGCGAAAATAATGGTGGATTTTTGGCAAAAATTTCTTGTAAAATCAAAAACCGTTTTGGCGAAAAGTGGGGGATGTTGCGGCGAAAAGTCATGGTGGCGAGAAACAGGAGCTTCGGGGTTGATTTAAACTCAAGTTTTCGGCGAAAATATGGGAGGTTTTCGCCAAAAATTCTCTAGAAAATGGCTCGGCAGGTTTTTTTTAGGGGGTTTTAAAACAAAATGACTCGAAACGAAAACAACTGACTCCAGTCGTGGGTTGCCTCCCACGAAGTGCTCTTGTTTAACGTCCGTGAGCCAGACGATACCTGGATTCGTGTCACGGTTCCGTCGTGAAGTAGTGTACGTCGATGGAAGAGACAGCTAATCCTGGCAGATACTTCTTAAGCCTATGCCCGGTGACCATAAACGGCTCTTGATCATGCAATTTGATTAGGACACTGCCTAAAGATGTCTGCCACACCACGGTATAAGGGTCGGACCAACGGGACTTCAGTTTACCCGGGAAGAGCTTCAATCGAGAGTTATATAAGAGGACTTCATCTCCGGGGTAGAACTGCTTGATCATCTTCAATTGAGAGTCATGAATTCTCTTCGTTCGCTCTTTGTATAACTTCGTGCTCTCATATGCGTGGAGACGGTGATCCTCAAGCTCAGCAATCTGGTCGTGGCGGTTATTACCTGCTACTGCATAGCTCATATTCAACTCTTTATTAGCCCAGAATGCCTTGTGCTCAAGCTCAACCGGCAAATGGCATGCCTTGCCGTAGACCAGCTGATACGGTGAGGTACCGATGGGAGTCTTGAAGGCAGTTCGATAAGCCCATAAGGCATCATTGAGCTTAGATCACCAGTCCTTGCGGGACCGGCCAAATGTCCTATCAAGAATCCGCTTGAGCTCACGGTTCGTCACTTCCACTTGGCCATTAGCTTGAGGATGGTAAGCTGTGGACATAAGGTGGGTGACGCCAAAGCGTTTGCACACCCGATCGAAATGTCCATGGAAATGGGTACCCCTATCGCTTATGATAAAGCGTGGTGAACCAAAACGCGTGAAAAGACGGGTAAGGAACCGACCTTCCACTCTTGAATCGTTAGTGGGTAAAGCTTCAGCTTCTGCCCACTTAGAGACATAATCAACGGCTACAAGAATGTACTTGTTTCCGTTGGAGGGTGTGAACGGACCCATGAAATCAATTCCCCAAACATCAAAGATCTCAACAGTTAAAGAAACAATTTGGGGCATCTCGTTACGATTAGAGATGTTACCTGATCGCTGGCACGCATCACAACGACGAGCAAAGACGTCACAATCACTAAAGATTGGAGGCCAATAAAAACCTGTTTCGAGTACCTTTCTCGCAGTGCGGTTGCCTCCAAACTGTCCTCCGAACTGTCCTTCATGGCATTTACGCATAATGTCAGTTGCTTCAATGTAAGAGACACATATCCGGATCATTCCGTCAATGCTGATGCGGTATAAGAAGGGCTGATCCCAGAAGTATGACTTGGCTTCTTTAAAGAGCTTCTTGCGTGCATTGAAATCCAGCTCAGGAGGTACAATGCCGTGAGAGAGATAATTAGCCAAGGTTGCATACCATGGTTCTTCCGAGTCGGCTGCGTTACTCAGATCTTGAGCGTGAGGGATTGCCCAGGGCTCGATAGCTATGCTGTTAACCTGTTCATACGTTTCAACACGCAACAGCTCGTCAGGGAAAGAATCATTGATAGGGGTAGTAGGTTTACCTGTTTGTGATTCCTCCAGTCGGGAAAGATGATCCGCTGCTAAGTTCTCTGCTCCCTTCTTGTCTTTAATTTCTATGTCAAACTCCTGGAGGAGAAGGATCCATCGGATGAGACGTGGCTTCGAGTCCTGCTTGGCTAATAGATGGCGCAGGGCAGCATGATCTGTGTAGACAATGGTATGTGAAAGAACCAAGTACTGTCTGAATTTATCAAAGGAGAAAACGATAGCCAGGAGCTCCTTCTCTGTAGTGGTGTAGTTCCTCTGAGCATCGTTGAGCGTCTTGCTAGCAAAGTAGATAGGATGAAATCTCTTCTCCTTTCTCTGACCAAGAACCGCGCCAACGGCGAAGTCGCTAGCATCGCACATAATCTCGAATGGAATTCTAATCTGGTGCTGTAAGGATCGGTGCGGTGGTGAGTTGAGTCTTCAAAGTTTCAAAGGCTTCAAGACAAGCTTTATCAAAAACGAAAGGAACATCTTTCTCAAGAAGCTTCGTCATTGGAAGAGTGATCTTGGAGAAATCTCTGATGAATCTTCGGTAGAACCCAACATGACCGAGGAAACTTCGAACTGTCTTAACTGAGGATGGCGGCGGCAAGCTGGCGATGGTTTCAAGCTTGGCACGATCGACTTGTATACCGGTCTTAGAGATCCTATGGCCCTGAACAATGCCTTCGGTAACCATGAAGTGACATTTCTCCCAACTAAGAGCCAGGTTGGTCTCCTCACAACGAGCTAGCACCTTGTCCAGATTGGCCAGGCACTTTGAAAATGAATCTCCATAGCCGGAGAAGTCGTCCATGAATACCTCCACCACATTCTCTACCAGATCTCCAAATATAGCCAACATGCATCTCTGAAAAGTGGCAGGAGCATTACATAAACCAAAAGGAATACGACGATAAGCAAACGTACCAAACGGGCAGGTGAAGGTTGTCTTCTCTTGGTCATCAAGCTCGATAGGGATCTGGAAGTAACCGGACATCCCATCTAAGAAGCAATAGTAGTCATGACCAGCCAATCGTTCAAGCATCAGATCAATGAACGGTAGTGGAAAGTGATCCTTCTTGGTGGCATCATTTAGTCATCGATAATCGATACAGACTCTCCATCTGGTAACCGTGCGAGTTGGGATGAGCTCACCCTTTGGATTAGGGATGACGGTGATTCCTCCTTTCTTCGGAACGACTTGAGTCGGACTGACCCAAGGACTGTCGGCAATAGGATAGATGATACCGGCGTCCAAAAGCTTAAGGACTTCTTTCTTCACAACTTCCTACATCAGAGGGTTAAGTCGGTGTTGCGGTTGTCTGACTGGTTTGAATTCTTCATCAACGACTATCCGATGTTTGCAGAAGGTTTCAGAGATGCCTCTGATGTCGGCCAACTGCCAGGCAATAGCTCGGACATGCTTCTTGAGTAGCCCGATTAGTTGCTCTTTCTGCTCAGGAGATAGGTTCGAATTGATGATGACTGGCAGTTAGCATTCCTTCCCCAGGAATGCATACTCTAGATGGTCAGGGAGCTCCTTCAAGTCGAGTTCTGGCGGATTCTCATATGAAGTAGTGATCCGACTCGATGCTGGCTCAATATGTGTAGGCGCATGAATGGGTGTGAATGTCGCCTTCTACTCGTCTAACTCATCCTGCCATAGGCGCTGCTCTGGGTCTTCTAGTGCACTGTCAATTCCTGAAATCAAACACAACTCTAGTGGATCACTAGATAAGGCATTAGTAACGAAGTTGGCCGAGGCCATCTCTAGGGGATGAACAGTATAACATTTATCATCTTGAGCAACAGAATATCTCATGCTATCTTTAATGCGAAATGCAACACTCTCTTGTCCTACACTTAGAGTTAACAGGCCATGTTTGCAGTTAATATTTGCGCCAGCAGTAGTTAAGAAAGGTCGACCTAGGATAAGTGTTCCGTCTAACTCACGGGTATCTAAAACAACAAAATCTGCAATTATAGTAAACGGACCACAACAAATAGCTACATTTTCTATTATACCCCTAGGTAGTTTGACAGACCTATCAGCTAACACGAGATGCAAAGTAATCGGTTTTAATTGCCCTAGGTTCAGCTTTTCATATAGATAAACAGGCATAACATTAATAGAAGCGCCAGAATCAGCCAGACTACGATCAATTTTAATACCATTAATGATGCACGGTAATGTAAAAGGACCGGGATCAGAACACTTAGCTGGAGGTGGTGGCGGCTGTCTTATGGGAGATGGCGCACCGAAGAGAGAAGCACATTCATTAGTGAGCGTGACAGAGTACGCCTCTCCGTTCTTCACTTTCTTCACGAGATCCTTAAAGAACTTCCCAAGCGGTGGTATGATCTCCACAGCTTCAGTTACTGGTATTTTGATCTCTGTAGTCTTAAGAACATTGTACCACTTCTTGTACTGAGTATCGTGATCCTTAGCCTTGCTCATTACAGCTTTTGGGAAGGGGATCCGAGGTATATATGGCGCCAATACGGGTTCAGGAGTTGTCTTGGGAAGAGGGGTTGGTGTTGCTTTTTCTTCTTCTGTTATATCTTCAATTTCTGGCATATCCACGGCAGCACTGGTATCGGGTATCATATTAGGTTCTGGAGCCTTTGGATCAGTTGTTTGCTTGCCGCTCCTGGTGGTAATAGCTTGAGCGTGTTCGCTCTTTGCACCAGAGTCTGCTTGAAATTCTGCTGGATTGAGGAGAGGATTGCTAGTAAAAAGTCTTGTCATATTGCTTATAGCATCCTCTATCCTCTGGCTTTGAGCTCTCTGTCCTTGATTGAGTGCGGCTTGAGCTTTTAACTGAATGTCGTGGTCGTCGAGTCTGCTCATGATCTGATCAAACTTCTTCTCGTAATCTATGTCTCTATGGTAATACGGCTTTGCTTGGAACTGTTGCTGTCCTCCAATGAATCCCGGAGGTCTTTGATACGGATCTGCAACCGGTTGTACTGGTTCTGCGGTACGAGTTTCCTGAAACCGGCGTAGCCTTTTTAATTGTTGGCGAAGCCTTGATTAATGAAGTTTACCTCTTCTGCAGACTAGACTTCTGTTTTACCGAAGTTGAGGCAGCTTCCACCGTAATGAGCGTAGGATCCACACCATCCACAGTCAGCCGAAAAGATGGTAGCTGGCGGGGGATCGAGGGGGATACCAGCTGCTTGTAGATGTTTCTGAACTTCTGCTTTGATCTGCTCTGCAACGCTCAACTGACCCTTGGTTTCTTCTCTTTGCCTCTCCCAATTTCTGGATTTCAAAGCACAGCTAGCAAAATGCAGAAGAGCATCTTGAGGAGTGAGGGCGGTGCAATCTCCGCCTGCTAAGGAGTTGACCCACTTCGCAGATTCTTCGCACATACCTCGAGCAAAGAATTCAGCCAGCTGCCTCTGTTCATACCCATGGTGAGGGCAGTTGAAGAGAAGGGATTGGAATTCATTCCAAGTGTCATACAGGCTTGCATATTCTCTCTGAGTGAACCTGGAGATGCGGTCTTTATAAGCAATTGTCCTTGCTGGAGGGAAGTACTCCTCAACAAAATCTTGAGCTAATGTCTCCCAGTTAGTGTAGTGGCATGGTGGTTTGCTTCCAAGCCACTGCTTAGCTGCACCTCTGAGAGAGAACGGAAAAGCTCGGAGACATAAAGCATTCTTGTTGAGGTTCCCAGACTTGAAAGTTTCACAGACAGCCAGAAAGTCAGCTATATGTGTGCAGGGATTATCATCTGGCTTTCCTTCGAATTGTTCGTCCCTAGAGATCAGTTCTAGGAGAGGAATCTTAATCTCATAGTCAGGATCGTTGTCATTGGAAAACACGGTAATGGGGGACCGAACGTTAGATGCGCGCGGCTTACTGTAGTCCGCAACACTCCTAGGAGCAGCCATTGCGGAAGGGGAAGATGGAACGGAAGTGATACGATTTTGTACCTGCTATGATCTGCAAGAGACAAAAACAAACACAACCGGTGTAAAATCGAAGTGTGATGGGAAATTAAAGATGGAAAGGTAGAAGAATAAAAATGCCAACTCTTCTTTCAACGAAATAGAAGAGTCCCCAGCAACGGCGCCAATTTGATGAGCTGCAGAATAGCGGTCAATCAAATAACTACCAAGCTGTGAAGCTAGGGTAGATCGTATTCCACGGGTCTCCTCTACTTCCTTACTCAAATATGTTGGCAATTAAATTCAAGGTTAAACACTTATTGCGTGGTGTGAATTCCACGACTTCTACACTAAAATTCAAAGATTAATTGAAATGAAATTAAGGCGAAGAAAGGTTGATTGAAAGACTAAGACGGACGACAGACAAGCTTAGATTTTGAATCCCCCTTAGATCACCAGAGCAACAACAATCAACAGATCAGCGCTTTCCGATTCTAGTTCATTCAGTTCTCAGACACCACCGTAACTCCTGACCCTTAGGTTTAAGACTGGCGAACGTTCGCTCTATTCGATCTACCTACCACGATTAATTAGCCGCCCGGGTACGGTCGCCTCTCGCAACGACTTAACTAACTGGTGCAAATTCTAACAATTTATGAGTTACTCTTGCAGTGGATTAACCCTAATAAGTTCCTACGAAAGGCACACTCCAATTATAAGGTTAATTGTTCAACTTGATGTTCTAAAGTAAGGCGAGCGTTCGCTTCTATCCTTAGCTTAACAAGAGTCTAATCTAGGTGGCCAAACCAGACAACAAACACAGAGAACAAAGAACAAATCAAACATGAAGAAGAAACTGAATGAATTTCTAATCTAATCACCGCCGATCCATGACCGCTTTAAAGCCCTGGGTCACTTAGGGTTCATCTAATCTAAGCTCTATGAGTTTAGCTACTCATATTCAATGCTGAAGAATCGAAGACAGACAAAGAATACATCTCAGGTAGGGAAAACAGAGAAGAACTGCAAAACCTAATTTCGACGACTCCTTGCAGCTTCAATCTGCTAGATCTTCAACTCCTAGCATGGCTCTCCGAGATGGATGGATGGCGTCACGATCTGTTCCTGGCTCCTCGAACTCTATCCACTCGTTCTCTCTCTCTCTCTCGCTCAGTCTTGGATTTTTCGTCCAGTGTAATTTGTTCTGTTTTAATTTAGCCGCTGATTTTGTATTTAAACCTAACCGAGCGACTGTTGATTTTTGCTTGAATTTTCGCCGAAAATACAAGGAGATTTTTGGTGAAAATACCTGTTGAAAAGTTGGCTTGATCCGTCTGTTTCTTCCGGCTGAAATGGCTTAGGGTTTTCGGTGAAAACTCCCAAGGTTTTCGCCGAAAACTTCTTCTTGATCGGGACAGTGGATTCCTTCTTGTATTTTTGGCGAAAACTCAAGGGTATTTTTGCCGAAAATCTGTGTGTAAAATAGAGCAGGAATTCCTTTTGAGTTGAATGACTTTTCTGGTTGATTCGGGTGTGATTCCTCGGGGTTCCAGTGCCTTAGACACGTCCTTGGCTACTGTATTTGATGGCAAACACCTGTGCTAATATGAAAAAACTAGAAAACCGTCAAATAGACCCGAAATGGGCCAAGGTAACACAAAAGGCATGAGATGGATCGGTTGAGTGAATATTCACTATTCTACCCTAAAAATCATGTCTTAAGCAATGAAATGTCGCTTAAATGAGGCTGATAATCACGTCAATTCGAGTGTCATCATTTTCCAAGACGTTTTTTATGAGTTTTTAGGTCATAGCATTATTTAGAGCACGTTGATACGAAGCAACAAGTTCAAACAGTGGTTGAATCAGAGTCTAGATGCTTAAAATATCAAGTTCTCAAGTTTAACGCAGCGCAAGGTCGCAGTTTGAAGGGCTTGTAATATTACAACGCAACGCAATGCAAGGTGAGAAAAAAGAGATAGTGTTGCATTGGCTAGACAAGCGCACATATGGCGTCTAGATGGTGCATAGCCGTCCTCAGAGTTTGAATGGAGGTCACGCCCATAACAATCGGACAGCTAGCATTGAGGAGCCAACGACTAGGGAATTATGAAATGATTGGATAGGATGGATTCAAAGAATGATATGAGGCTTGAAAGCATGGAAATGAAGTATGATATGTGATCTGTAGCTACAGAAACACTGATCAAAGGCCAAATCACACAATCTATGCGGACAGAAAGTCAGATTTCTGAGCTAGTCAATCTTATTGGAGCTAATTTCAAAGCACATAGACGAGAAGCCTCAGTTGTGATTATTCGCATTGCAATACCTTCTTCTGCAGTTGACAAAATGACAGTTCTTGACAAGGTAGTAGTTGACATTTTTATCGAAGTTCAAGTGGAAGTAACTACAGAACCAAGTGAGAAGACCACAAACCACCTCCACCACTAAAAGTAAGTAGTCCTCCTCCTTTTGTTCCTCGGATCCCATTTCCTAATAGGGCCAAGAAGTAGGTTATGGATAAGCAGTTCGCTTGGTTTCTCGCCATTCTGGAGAAATAGCAAGTGAGTATACCATTTCTCACCCTCATCACATCAAACCCGAAGTATGCAAAGTTCTTGAAAGACATTTTAGCTCGAAAGTGTGAGATCAAGATTGTGGGCTCAGTTTCTCTCAATTAAGATTGCTTGACCATTCTGACAAAGAGACATGCACCGGATAAGCTAAAAGAAACGGGAAGTTTCACTTTACCCTGCTCTGTTGATTCCTTGATTGTTAATAAAAGTTTAGTTGATCTTGGTGCTAGTATGAATGTCATGCCTACCTTGTTTTCAATCAAATCAATTTAGGCAATCTTAAACCTACGACCATGAGTAGTGTGCTTGCTGATAAAACTGTTAGGTTGCCGAAGGGAATTGTGGAAGATGTTTTGGTCAAAGTCGGTCCTTTTCATATTCCAACTGATTTTGTTGTTATTGACACCGATGATGTTGACTCCACTCTAGTCCTGGGGCGTCCGTTCCTAGCTACCGGAGGCGCTCTTATTGACGTTAAAGATGGTAATCTAACTCTGAGGGTCGGAGATGAGAGTGCAGTTTTCAAGCATTCTGATGGGATAAAATATTGCCACTTGCTTGAAGAGTTAGTTCAGTCTATTGATGTTGTAGAAGAGGTTGCGACCTTTAGTACTTATGACGTGTGTGTTGATGAAGTGCAAGAAACTCCAACATTTTCCTCAGTTTCATAGACTTCACATGAACTCAGAGATGCAGAATCTGAATTCGAGCCCAAAAATGAAGAAAAATAGGGGACTGAGGAGAAAGACTTGGAGGATTCAATCCATGAAGGTTCACCTAGTTTGCTTCAGGAAAAGACTTCTTACGAAGAACCACCCACTCTTGAACTGAAGAAACCCTAAGACCACCTTGAGTACGCTTTCCTAGAAGGGGAGCAAGCTTACCAGTTATAATCAGCTCTCTTTTGACCACTGACAATAATAGAGAGTTGGTTGACCTTCTGAAAGCGCATAAAGAGGCCATTGCTTGGAAGTTAGCCGACATTAAAGGAATTGAACCTTCCTTTTCCACGCACCACATTAACCGTGAAGATGAATTCAAGCCGGTTCTGTAACCTCAGAGACGCCTTAATTCCAACATGCAGGATGTGTGATGATGCTGCAGAATAGTGATCAAATACTACAAAGCTAAAAAGCTAAGCAGATCGTATTCCACGGGCCTTCTAATGATTGACTACTCAAATAAGCTAGCAAATTACTCAGGTTAAACACTTCATGCGTGGTGTGAGTTCCACAACTTCTAATTCTAAGAAATGCAGAGAAATTGAAAATTGAAACTAAAACAGATTGGAAATTAGGGTTGAAAACAGAGATGACAGACAAACTTAGACTTCGAATCCCCCTTCGTTCACCAGAGCATAGGCAATCAACAGATCAGCGGATTTCAATTCTCATTCAATCAGTTCTAAAACACCATCGTAACTCCTAACCCTTAGGTTTAAGACCGGCGACCGTTCGCTCTATCCGTTCTAGCTACCAAGATTAATTAGCCGCCCGGGTACGGTCGCCTCTTGCAACGACTTAACTTAACTGGTGGAATTACTAACGATTCATGAGTTACTCTTGCAGTGGATTAACCCTAACCGGTTCCTACGAAAGGCACACTCCAATTATAAGGTTAATTGTTCAGTTTGATGTTTTAAAGTAAGGCAAGCGTTCGCTTCTATCCTTAGTTTAACCAGAATCTAATCTAGGTGATCAATCCAGAGAAGAAACATAAACAACGAAGAACAAACCAAACATGAAAGAGAAACTGATTGAACTTTGAATCTAATCACCGCCGATCTGTGACCGCTTTAAAGCCCTAGGTCACTTAGGGTTCATCTAGTCTAAGCTCTAAGAGTTTAGCTACTCATGTTCATCACAAAAGAATCAAAGATAAAGAAAGAGTTCATCATACAAAGGAAGAACAGAAAAGTATCTGAAAAACCTAATTAAGACGACTCCGGCAGAACTTCGATCTTCCGGTAGAATGCAATCCTAGCTCCGAGTCCTCGAGATGGAAGGGATGGCGTCACGATCTCTTTCCGGCTCTTCGAACTCTAAACTCTTCTTCAGAACTCTCAGAGAATCCTCGAAATTCTGATTATGAAAAGTGTATTATGATTTGTATGAAAAGTATATGAATTTGGGCCGCCGGTTAAGTATTTATACTTAACCCTAAACCGCCGGATTTTAACTAGGATTTTCGGCGAAAATATGAAGGAATTTTCGCCAAAAATTCCTTTGCAAATGTGGATGACCGCCGACTGTTTCTTCTGTGATTTTCGGTCCAACACTTCTCGGCGAAAACTTAGTGTTTTCGCCGAAAATATCCTTCAGTTGACATCAGTGGATTTGTGCTTGCATTTTCACCGAAAATACTAAGGGATTTTTGGCGAAAACTCCTTTGTAAACCGGGGCAGGAATTTGGTTGATTTGGTTGGCTCCTTGGATCGATTTCGGTGCGATTCCTTGAGGTTCCAACGCCTTAGACACGTCCTTGGCTACTTTATTTGACGGCAAAAACCTGTGCTATCATAAAAACACTATAAAGCCATCAAATAGACCCGAAATGGGCCAAGGTAACTGATGACACTCGATTTGACGTGATTATCAGCCTCATTTAAGCGACATTTCCTTGCTTAAGACATGGTTTTTAGGGTAGAATAGCGAATATTCAATCAATTGCCCTATCTCGTACCATCTGTGTTACTTTTGCCCGTTTCGGGCCTATTTGATGGTTTTCTAGTGTTTTTATGTTAGCACAGGTTTTTACCGTCAAATAAAGTAGCCAAGGACGTGTCTAAGGCGTTGGAACCTCGAGGAATTGCACCGGAATCGATCGAGGAGTCAATCGAGTCGAACCAAAGTCTGCCCCGGTTTACACTAAAGTTTTCGCCGAAAATCCCTTAGTGTTTTCGGCGAAAATCCCAGCACAAATCGACTGATGCTTATAAAAGGAAGTTTTCAGCGAAAACCCTAAGTTTTCGCCGAGAACAAAAGAAAAGCAGCCGGCGGACCATCCATTTACACTAAGATTTTCGGCAAAAAATTCCTTATGATTTTCGGCAAAAATTCTAGTTAAAATCTGGCGGTATTAGGGTTAAGTATAAATACTTAACCGGCGGCTCATACCGACGGAGATACATCATAATTACCAACTAATACCAAACTTCAGAATTCTCTCAAGTTCTGGAGCAGAGAGTTTAGAGTCCGAAGAGCCGGAAAGAGATCGTGACGCCATCCCTTCCATCTCGAAGACTCGAAGCTAGGATTGCAATTTACCGAAGATCGAAGTCTGCCAGAGTCGTCTCAATTAGGTTTTTCAGATTCTTTTCTATTCTTCCTATGGATGATGAACTCTTTCTTTGTCTTTGATTCTTTTGTGATAAACATGAGTAGCTAAACTCTTAGAGCTTAGATTAGATGAACCCTAAGTGACCCAGGGCTTTAAAGCGGTCACGGATCAGCGGTGATTAGATTTGAAGTTCAATCAATTTCTCTTTCATGTTTGGTTTGTTCTTCATTGTTCATGTTTCTTGTCTGGATTGATCACCTAGATTAGATTCTTGTTAAGCTAAGGATAGAAGCGAATGCTCGCCTTACTTTAAAACATCAAATTGAATAGTTAACCTTATAATTGGAGCGTGCCTTTCGTAGGAACCGGTTAGGGTTAATCCACTGCAAGAGTAACTCATGAATCGTTAGTAATTCCACCAGTTAAGTTAAGTCGTTGCGAGAGGCGACAGTACCCAGGCGGCTAATTAATCTTGGTAGCTAGAACGGATAGAGCGAACGTTCGCCGATCTTAAACCTAAGGGTAAGAAGTTATGGTGGTGTCTTAGAACTGATTGAATGAGAATTGAAATTGCTGATCTGTTGATTGCCTATGCTCTGAGGAACGAAGGGGGATTCAAAGTCTAAGTTCGTCTGTCATCTCTGTTTTAATCAACCAATTCCCAATCTGTTCTTAGTTTCAATTTTTAATTTCTCTGCATTTCTTAGAATTAGAAGTCGTGGAACTCACACCACGCATGAAGTGCTTAAACCTGAGTAATTTGCTAGCTTATTTGAGTAGTCAATCATTAGAAGGCCCGTGGAATACGATCTACCCTAGCTTTTGTTAGCTTTGTTAGTTATTTGATTGAACCAGCACAACGACCGGTCCATCAAATTGGCGCCGTTGCCGGTGAGTTCTTTTGATTGTTTGAAAGAAGAACTTGCAATTTATTCTTCTATTTTCCATCTTTCACTTTTCCACCCACTTCGATTTAACATTGGTTTTGTTGTTTTTGTTATTTGTAGGTTGTTCACAGATGTATGCATCGCCGCCCTTGGACTCGCTCCCAAACCGACAACGCTAAGAGTATAGAGAGACCAAGCAGTTCTGCTCCACCTCGACAATCACATATTCCAAGGAGAAGCAGAATCAATCCACCTCCATTCATCACTCCGATTAAGATTGAGGAACTGAAGGAGAGTTCCTCATCTCCATCTTCACTTGTACCGTCACCTACATCCGTTTCATACACCGAGTCACTTTCACCTCCTCCATCTCCTACCATGACTGATCAATTACCACCACCGCCACCAGGCGGAAATCCACCACCGCCACCTGCACAGAAAAGTCTAGCTGATTACAACAAACCGAGCGCGACTAGCATTCGATCTGCCATTGCCGTGCCGCACATTGAAGGAGATCCTGACTATGAGATCAAGATTCCATTCTTGACTATGATCTCTAGGGATCTACAGTTCGAAGGCAGGCCCCTAGACAATCTGTGCACTCATCTTGCAGACTTCCTTGATCTCTGCAGCACTTTCAAGAACGGAAACCTCGACAAGAATACTCTTTGTTTGAGAGATTTCCTGTTCTCTATGAAAGGCGCTGCTAAGAGGTGGCTTACTGGCAAACCACCTGGATATTGCACTGATTGGGATACTCTGGCTCAGGACTTCGTTGAAGAATACTTTCCTCCTGCCAGAACAACAGCCATCAAGGACAGCATTGCCAGATTCTCCCAGAAAGAAGGAGAAAACTTATACGATACTTGGAATCGATTCCAAGAACTTCTCTACAACTGCCCTCATCATGGATTCGAGCAGAGGCAGTTAGCCGAAATCTTTGCTCGAGGTCTTCGAGAAGAATCTGCCAAGTGGGTCAATTCTCTAGCTGAAGGGGATTGCACTACACTCACACCCGAAGCTGCTCTTATTCATTTTGCAAACTGTGCTTCCAACTCAAGGAACTGGGAGTGACAATCAGAAGGATCAAGGAGCAAGCTCGATCTCGAAGCTACTATCAAGGCAGAACTAGAGAAGCATTTGAAGAAGTCTTCCACACCAATCAAACCGCCGGGAGCTTCTGTCTATGTTGTTGATTGCGAGTGGTGTGGAGCTTGCGCACATAACGGAGGCCGTTGCCAGAATTTTGGTAAGACAGAAGTCTGGTCCGCCGAAGAGGTAAATTTCATTCAACAAGGCTTCGTTAATAATCAGAATGGTTATGCTGGCTACCGCAACTTCAGGTAGCAAGGGAACTATCAAGACAGACCTCCCTACAATGCTGGCGCCAACCATAACCAGAACCAGAATAACCGCCCAGCTGGTCCAGCTCAGGATCAGAAGCCTAACCATCCGCTGGCAGGTGTCTATCAGCCGCCACACCGCAATCCGGATAACTATGGGACTACTCCTGGCAATCGTCAGAATCAATATTTGAATAACACCTATCCAAGGCAGCAGTACCAGAAGGAAAACAATGTTAGTGACCTAGACAAGAAGCTTAGTCAGATCATCACCAGACTCGATGATCATGACAGTCAGTTTAAAGCTCAAGCTCTTCTCAATCAAGAACAGATAGCAGCCGGTCAAAGAATTGAGCAAGCTGTGAACAACATCTCGAGCATGCTAGCATCTGGTCGACCATTTGGCCAACTTTTGAGCTAGACAGAGCCAAATCCGAGAAAGGAACAAGCTAAGATGGTATCTGTTAAAAAGTTTACTAGCTTATCTGCTGACGCTTATTCTATTTTACGCAGGATCGCTGAAACTCCAGAGAAGAAGGAAGCACTGGAAGTGGCGCCTAAGGAGGAAGATCCTCCTCTCGCGCCATACTACGTCAAGGCTCCGTTTCCAAGAGCATTGCTGCCAAATGCAAGGATCGAAACTGGCATGAAGGGGAATAAAGAAGGATATCCTGATGCTCGTAGTAAGAAACCTTCCTCTCCATATCCAGCTAAGTGTTTTGATCCTGGTTCTTTCACTCTACCTCTTGTCGTTAATAATGTTGAGATAGAACGTTGTTTGGTTGATCTTGGCGCGTCTGTTAATGTTATGCCTATGAGTCTGTATGAAAAATTGAACCTAGGAGGACTTGAACCGCCTAGCATGCAACTTGTCTTTGCTGGTCGATCACTTAAAACCCCTAGGGGAGAGATAAAAGACGTTGTTACTAAATGTGGTCCTTTCACGTTCTTAGCTGACTTTGTTATCATTGATACTAGTAAGGATGATTCTACCATTCTCATAGGACGACCTTTCATGGATACTACTGGAATGCAAATTAACGTTCCAAATGGTTCTTTAGCTTTGAGGGTTGGTAAAGAAACGATAACATTCCGCCTTAAAGACGGAATGAAATATAATCCTAAGAATGAAGAATTTCATTTTTTAGCTGTTGAAACTGTGGAGTTGACTCCGGTCAACTCCGTTACTGATGTCTCTTCTAGTATGCCTAGATCAATTGCTGTTGCAGGTGCTGGACAGATTACCAAGCAAAAACCGAAATCTGTTCCTCAAAATCCGCCAAAGAAGAAGGAACTGCAAGCCTCTTCTAAGCCACCGAGAACAAAACCTAGCAGACCTCGGGGAAAGAATAAGAAGACGAAGACCCAAATGGTCTGGAGACCAGTTGTGCCGCCACCTTCTACCAAGCCAGCTGCACCACCAACTCGTTCCAAGCTACCGGCGCCGGAACAATTATGGAAGGAGAAGCCGAAAGCATCTCCTAAGGAAATACCTACGATCACCGATCCTGGTGATATCAAGCCGGAGGTTAAAGAAAAGAAGGAGTCGATCGTTCTCATTCCGTCCACTGTCTTCCTTGTAGAAGATGATCCCTTGACAGAACAGTTCGAACCATTCACGATCATTGACCACCTTCCCGACGGACGTACCAAGCTCTTACACGCTAACGGGAAGAAATTCATGCTCACCGGAGAAGCCCCGAAGCTCTACCTTATGAACTCCGATGCTAGCATTAAGGAGAATCTAAGTTGGGATGTCTCCTAATATCGTCCAGGTATCGTCCAGCTCAAGGACGTTAATAAAAGAGCGCTTCGTGGGAGGCAACCCACGGCTGGAGAAAGTTTTTTATTTGTGTCAACCTTAGTATTTTTAGAGTCGGTTCGGGGGAGCCAAAAGTGTCAGTTTGTTTGATTTCATATTTTTCGTGTGTAGTCTGTGTGTCATAGTGTCATTCGCAAGTTGATTGAGGTTATTTCGATTTTTGTGAATTTAATTGTGATTTTCTGAAGTTTGCCGGATTTGCGAAAATATTTTCAATCGTGCAGTTCAAAATTTTCGGCGAAAATACACCCTATTTTCGGCGAAAACTCCCTTTGAAATCCCACTGTGTTTCTGGTCGATTTTAACTCAAATTTTTGGCGAAAACTCTTTTAAAAAACTTGCACTTATTTTCACCAAAAATATCAGGCAAATTTTCAGACATTATCCTTTTAATTTCCGGTCACTTCCCCTCTCTCTCCTCACTTTCCCATTTCGAAAATAACCCAAAACAAAAAAAAAACCCTCCCCCTGTTTGAACGAAAACCACCTTACACTCGCCGTCGTCGCCGACCGCCGCCGCTCCCTTCCCCTTCCATTTCCGATCAACCCGAGCCCTAGAACAGCCGAATCGGAGCTCTACAGCTCTAGTTCACCCAAACCCTAAAATTTTCGTTTTTTCACCGATTTCTCCCAATCCGTTCATTTTTAGCATCCATGGCTTCAAGGTGAGTTGTAGAACTTTTCTTTGCGAATCTTTTGACATGTTGATTGCTGAATTTCGTCAGGGTTGACTTTTGGTTGACTTTTCGGTTTACCTCGATTTGCGTGCTGACTGATTTCGTGTGAACTAGGTTAGCTTAACTTGTTGAACTGTTCTAGCATGCTTAGGGAGTGTTGTGCTTAATTTTCATATCGTTTGATCATGTGTTGCTATGCCTAAGTCTTATTCTTTGTGATGTTGACTTTTGAGAAATGTCGATTTGACCATGAACTGTTTATGATCAGTTGGCTGCTTTATGTGCTCATTTATGTTCATATTCTTGTGCTTGCCATCTGAGATCATATTATGTCGTCATTTCCTGCTTTGTGATAGTCTTGCCATGATTAGGGTTCATTGTTCGATTATGTTGACTTTTTGAATGTCGTTTTCACTTCTGAACTCTGATTGTGATAATTCCATTCTGGCTGTTCCTAAGCGTGTATTTTGATTGTTTGGGATTACCGGTTACTCTGCTTTGCTTACCCCCACTCGGTTTTCCTCATTTCTTTGTGAAATTGAGTTTTTCTACTAAGTGTGGTGTAGGGTTTTTGTTTGACTAATCTGGTTTCGTTCTGGTTTTAGGAACACCACTTATGAGTGCAGGACCAAGCAGAGACTTGACACTGCCTCGAGCTCCAGAGCCCCCGCTCCCGTCACACCCGCCGTCCAGGGCCCTCCACCAGCATTCCCTGGCCGTGCTGGGTACCATCGCATTGTTGCTCGTCTACCCGACTACTACTTTGAGTGCTACCAGAAGCTCAAGCATGTTCCGGGAGCTAATGTTCTACCACTTTCCATGGAGTCCCTCTTCGATCACGATGAGGATTACCACCGGAACGTGCACGACGCCCTGGCACCGGCCGGGCTCCTAGAGCTGACCACCATAGCTTCCGACTTCCCAGACGTTGCTCTCCAGGAGTTCTGGGCCACTTTTGATCTGGACGAGCACAAGAGGAGGCAGAGCAAGAAGGTCGTTTCCTTCTATCTGGGCGGGGTGTACAGGACCCTCACCTATGATGAGTTTGCAACTCATCTAGGCATTCCCTACGAGCATTACCACGGTCATCACCTCGGCTGGGCGAACGACGAGGATGACGGAGAGGCATACCATGCACTCTGGAGCCACATGACTGGAGTGCCCGGCGATCGTCTCACAAACCATAATTCAGTTAAGTCTATCTCTCACCCTCTCTATAAATACATTCATATGGTTTGGCGTAGATCGCTATTATATGCTCCAGAGAAGGACCGCCACCATATCAGCAAGGAGGAACTTCTGCTTCTTCGCGCCATCCGGGAGAGCTACCCTCTTCACCCCGGATGGGTGTTTGCTCGCATCTTCCGTCAGAAGACCAAGAGGAGGACGCCACCTCGCTCACTCCTGGGAGGCAACTTCATCGGCCGACTCATCATCTCCTTCGGCCTCTGCCACGAATATGGCCCGAACATCCCACGCCGCAGAGTACGCACCGTTGGAGGAGATTTGGCGGTCGAGTACGACCTCGAGCTGGACCTCAGTCCCCAGGCAACAGCAGATCCTCCCCTCCAGAACGAGGATGAGTCGGAGGAAGAAGATGATTCTGAGGAATCCCAGCCTCAGTACGAAACAGAGTTTCATGACCATACTCCCTCGCCACACCATCAGGCAGGGTTTGCACACCAGTAGCCGCCGGCCATCCCAGATCCATACCAGGCGCCTCACCGCACCCCGCGGACGTTGGAGAGCTGTATGAGCGACTGCAGGAGTGGCGCATCACCGACAATGCCACTCAAGAGGCGAGATGGACTATTATGCAGCAACATATGCACCGCGCTGATAGGCGGTAAGAGGCACAGATGGCGTGGCAACGTCAGCTTGGTGATTTCCTCCACTTTCCAACTCCCGGCCCACCTGACCAGCAGTGATCGGGTTGTATTCCTTTTCTGGTCCTTTCTTTTTATTTATAAAAAAGTTGGATCGAAATCTGAAAAGAATAAATAAAAAGAAAGGACCAGAAAAGGAATACAACCCGATCACTGCTGGTCAGGTGGACCGGGAGGTGGAAAGTGGAGGAAATCGCCGAGCTGACGTTGCCACGCCATCTGTGCCTCATACCGCTCGTCGGAGCAGTGCATATGTTGCTGCATAATAGTCCATCTCACCTCTTGAGTGGCGTTGTCCTGGATGCGCCACTCCTGAAGTCGCTCATACAGCTCTCCAACATCCGCGGGGTGCGGGTGGTGCTGCGGGTGAGGCGCCTAATATGGTTCTGGAATGGGCGGCGGTGACTGGCGTGCATACCCTGTCGGATGGTGTGGCGAGGGTATATGATCATGAAATTCCGGCTCGTTCTGAGGCTGAGACTCCTCAGAATCATCTTCTTCTTCCGACTGATCCTCGTCCTGGGGAGGAGGATCTGCTGCTACCTGGGGGCTGAGGTCCAGCTCGAGGTTGTACTCGACCGCCAAATCACCTCCAATGGTGCGTACTCTGCGGCGTGGGATGTTCGGGCCATATTCTTGGCTGAGGCCGAAGGAGATGATGAGTCGGCCTACAAAGTGGCCTCCCAGGAGTGAGCGAGGTGGCTTTGACCTTTGAGTCTTCTTGCGTAGTAGTCGGGCAAGCACCCATCCGGGATGAAGAGGGTAGCTCTCCCTGATGGCGTGAAGAAGAAGAAGCTCCTCTCGGCTGATGTGGTGGCGGTCCTTCTCTGGATGCCTAGATGAGCGACAAACTCATCATAAGTGAGTGTCCTGTGCACCCCGCCCAGATAGAAGGAAATGACCTTCCTGTGCTGCCTCCTCCGGTGCTCGTCCAGATCAAAAGTCGCCCATAACTCCTGTATAGCGACGTCAGGGAAGTCGGAAGCTATGGTGGTCAGCTCTAGAAGTCCAGCATGTACCAGGGCGTCATGCACGTTCCGGTGGTAGTCCTCATCGTTATCGAATAGGGACTCCATGGAAAGTGGGCGAACATTAGGTCCAGGAATGTTCTCGAGCATCTGGTAGCACTCGAAGTAGTATGGGGGCAGGCGAGCAACGGTGTGGCGGTACCCCATACGGCCAGGGAAAGCTGGGGGAGGTCCATGAATGGCAGGTGTGACGGGAGCGGCGACTCGAGAGCTGGAGGCGGTGTCAAGTCTCTGCTTGGTCCTGCGCTCATTAGTAACGTTCCTAAGCAAGAAAAACAAACCAGATTAGCCAAACTAAAACCCTACCCCACACTTAGTCGAAAAACTCAATTTCACAAATAAATGAGGAAAACAGAGTGGGGGTAAGCAAAGCAGATTAACCGGTAATCCCAAATAATTAAATTACACGCTTAGGAACAGCCAGAATGGAATTATCACAATCAGAGTTTAGAAGTCAAAACGACATTCGAAAAGTCAACATAACATAGAATAAGGACCTATGCAAAGTAACACATGATCAATCGATATGAAATTAAGCACGATACTCCCTAAGTCAATCGAAAGTCAACCCCAACGAAATTCAGCATTCAATATGTCAAAAGATTCGTAATGAAAAGTTCTACAACTTACCTTGAAGCCATGGATGCTAAAAATGAACGGAGGAAGAGAAATCGGTGAAAAATTGAAAATTTTAGGGTTTGGGTGAACTAGAGCTGTAGAGCTCTGATTCGGCTGTTCTAGGGCTCAAGATGATCGGAAATGGAAGGGGAAGGGAGCGGCAGCGGTCGGGGATGGCGGCGGCGACGGGTTTGGTCGGCGACGGCGAAGGGAAGGTGGCGGCGGTCGACGATTTAGTTGAAACGGGGGGAGAAGGTTTTTTTTCGAAAATGAAAGAAGGAAGAGAGAGAGGGTGAATCCGGATTTTTAAACGAAAATAGTTGATTTTCAAATGGATTTTCGGCGAAAATAAGTGCAAGTTTTCGCCGAAAATGTCAGTTAAAAAGTACTGCCGGTTTTCAAAAGAATTTTTGCCAAAAATGTTGAATAGTTTTTGCCGAAAATGTTAACAAAAACGTCTGGAAAACTCAGTGGGATTTCAAAGAGAATTTTCACCAAAAACAGGGTGTATTTTCGCCGAAAATAGTGAACTCTACAATTGAAAATATTTTCGCAATCCCGGCAAACTTCAGAAAATCACAGTTAAATCCACAAAAATTAGAAAAACCTCAAACAACTTGCAATTGACACTACGGCACACAGACTACACACGAAAAATAAGAAATCAAACAAACTCACACTTTTGGCTCCCCCAAACCGACTCTAAAACACTAAGGTTGACACAAATGAAAAACTGACTCCAGCCGTGGGTTGCCTCCCACGAAGCGCTCTAGATTAACGTCCTTGAGCTGGACGATACCTGGATGGTATTAGGAGACATCCCAACTCAGGTTCTCCTTAATGCTAGCATCGGAGTTCATAAAGTAGAGCTTCGGGGCATCTCCGATGAGCGTGAATTTCTTCTCGTTAGCGTGTGTAAGCTTGGTACGTCCATCGGGAAGGTGCTCTGTGACCTTGAACGGACCAAAGAGCTCTGTCAAGGGATCATCTTCTACGAGAAAGACGGTGGAAGGAATGAGAATGATTGGCTTCGTCTTCTCTTTAACCTCCGGCTTGATATCCCCAGGATCGGTGATCGTCAGTATTTCCTTAGGAGATGCTTTTGGCTTCTCCTTCCATACTTGTTCCGGCGCCGGTATCTCGGAACGAATTGGTGGTGCAGCTGGCTCGATAGGAGGTGGCGTCACAACTGGTCTTCAGACCATTTGAGTCTTCGTCTTCTTGTTCTTCCCCCGGAATCTACTAGGATCTTTTCTCTGTGGCTTAGAAGAGGCTTGCAGTTCCTTCTTCTTTGGTGGCTTCTGAGGAACAAATTTTGGTTTCTGCCTGGTAATCTGTCCAGAACCTGCAACAGCAATTGATCTAGGGATACTAGAAGAGACATCAATAACGGAGTTGACCGGAGTCAACTCCACAGTTTCAACAGCTAAACAATGAAATTCTTCATTCTTAGGATTATATTTCATTCCGTCTTTAAGGCGGAATGTTATCGTTTCTTTACCAACCCTCAAACTTAAAGACCCATTTGGAATGTTAATTTGCATTCTAGTAATAGCCATGAAAGGTCGTCCTATGAGAATGGTAGAATCATCTTTACTAGTATCAATGATAACAAAGTCAGCTAAGAACGTGAAAGGACCACATTTAGTAACAACGTCTTTTATCTCTCCCCTAGGGGTTTTAAGTGATCTATCAGCAAAGACAAGTTGCATGCTAGGCGGTTCAAGTTCTCTTAGGTTCAATTTTTCATACAGACTCATAGGCATAACATTAACGGACGCGCCAAGATCAACCAAACAACGTTCTATCTTAACATCACTAATGACAAGAGGTAGAGTGAAAGAACCAGGATCAGAACACTTAGCTGGATATGGAGAGGAAGGTTTTGTGCTACGAGCATCAGGATATCCTTCTTTATTCCCCTTTATGCCAGTTTCGATCCTTGCATTTGGTAGTAATGCTCTTGGAAACGGAGGTTTCACATAGTACGGTGCAAGAGGAGGATCTTCATCCTTAGGCGCCACTTTCAGTGCTTCCTTCTTCTCTAGAGTTTCAGCGATCCTGCGTAAAACAGAACAAGCGTCAGGAGATAAGCTTGTAAACTTTTTAACAGATACCATCTTAGCTTGTTCCTTTCTCGATTCGGCTCTGTCTGGCTCGGAAGTTGGCCAAATGGTCGACCAGATGCTAGCATGCTCGAGATGTTGTTCACAGTCTGCTCAATTCTTTGGCCGGCTGCTATCTGTTGTTGATTGAGAAGAGCTTGAGCTTTAAACTGACTGTCATGATCGTCGAGTCTGGTGATGATCTAACTAGGCTTCTTGTCCAGGTCACTGACATTATTTTCCTTCTGGTACTGCTGCTCTGGATAGGTGTTATTCAAATATTGATTCTGGCGATTGCCAGGAGCAGTTCCATAATTACCCGGATTACGGTGTGGCGGCTGATAGACACCTACCGGTGGATGGTTAAGCTTCTAATCCTGAGCTGGACCAGTTGGGCGGTTATTCTTGTTCTAGTTATGGTTGGCGCCATTATTGTAGGGAGGTCTGTCTTGATAGTTCCCTTGCTGCCTGAAGTTGCGGTAGCCAGCATAACCATTTTGATTGTTAACAAAGCCTTGTTAAACGAAATTTACCTCTTCGGCGGACCAGACTTCTGTCTTACCAAAATTCTGGCATCGGCCTCCATTATGCGCACAAGCTCCACACCATTCGCAATCGGTAACATAGACAGAAGCTACCAGCGATTTTATTGGTGTAAAAGACTTCTTCAGATGCTTCTCTACTCCTTGATCCTTCTGATTGTCGCTCCCAGTTCCTTGACTTGGAAGCACAGTTTTCAAAATGAAGAAGAGCAGCTTCAGGTGTAAGCGTAGTGCAATCCCCTTCAGCTAGAGAATTGACCCACTTAGTAGATTCTTCTCGAAGACCTCGAGCAAAGATTTCGGCTAACTACCTCTGCTCGAATCCGTGATGAGGACAGTTGTAGAGAAGTTCTTGGAATCGATTCCAAGTATCATATAAGCTTTCGCCTTCTTTCTGGGAGAATCTGGCGATGTTGTCTTTGATGGCTGTTGTTCTGGCAGGAGGGAAGTATTCTTCAACGAAGTCCTGAGCCAGAGTATATCCCAATCAGTGTAATATCCAGGTGGTTTGCCAGTAAGCCACCTTTTGGCTGCGCCTTTCAGAGAGAACGGGAAAGCTCTCAAGCAAAGAGTGTTCTTGTCGAGGTTTCCGTTCTTAAAAGTGCTGCAGAGATTAAAGAAATCCGCCAGATGTGTGCATGGATTGTCTAGTGGCCTGCCTCCAAACTGTAGGTCCCTAAAGATCATAGTCAAGAATGGAATCTTGATCTCATAGTTAGGATCTCTTTCAATGCGCGGCACGACAATGGCAGATCGAAAGCTAGTTGCGCTCGGCTTGTTGTAATCAGCTAGACTCTTCTGTGCAGGCGGCGGTGGTGGATTTCCGCCCGGTGGTGGTAATTGATCAGTCATGGTAGGAGATGGAGGAGGTGAAAGTACTCGGTGTATGAAACGGATGAAGGTGACGGTAATGGTGAAGATGAGGAACTCTCCTTCAGTTCCTCGATCTTAATCGGAGTGAGGGATGGAGGTGGATTGGTTCTGCTTCTCCTTGGAATCTGTGATTGTCGAGGTTGAGCAGAACTGCTTGGTCTCTCTATACTCTTAGCCTTCTCGGTTTGAGAGCAAGTCCAAGGGCGGCGATGCATACACCTATGAACAACCTACAAATAACAAAAACAACAAAAACCAGTGTAAAATCGAAGTGGGTGGAAAAGTGAAATATGGAAAATAGAAGAATAAATTGCCAGTTCTTCTTTCAACCAATCAAAAGAAGTCCCCGGCAACGGCGCCAATTTTACGATGCTGCAAAATAGTGATCAAATACTACAAAGCTAAAAAGCTAAGCAGATCGTATTCCACGGGCCTTCTAATGATTGACTACTCAAATAAGCTAGCAAATTACTCAGGTTAAACACTTCGTGCGTGGTGTGAGTTCCACGACTTCTAATTCTAAGAAATGCAGAGAAATTGAAAATTGAAACTAAAACAGATTGGAAATTAGGGTTGAAAACAGAGATGACAGACAAACTTAGACTTCGAATCCCCCTTCGTTCACCAGAGCATAGGCAATCAACATATCAACGGATTTCAATTCTCATTCAATCAGTTCTAAAACACCACCGTAACTCCTAACCCTTAGGTTTAAGACCGGCGAACGTTCGCTCTATCCGTTCTAGCTACCAAGATTAATTATCCGCCCGGGTACGGTCGCCTCTCGCAACGACTTAACTTAACTGGTGGAATTACTAACGATTCATGAGTTACTCTTGCAGTGGATTAACCCTAACTGGTTCCTACGAAAGGCACACTCCAATTATAAGGTTAATTGTTCAGTTTGATGTTTTAAAGTAAGGCGAGCGTTCGCTTCTATCCTTAGCTTAACCAGAATCTAATCTAGGTGATCAATCCAGACAAGAAACATAAACAACGAAGAACAAACCAAACATGAAAGAGAAACTGATTGAACTTTGAATCTAATCACCGCCGATCCGTGACCGCTTTAAAGCCCTGGGTCACTTAGGGTTCATCTAGTCTAAGCTCTAAGAGTTTAGCTACTCATGTTCATCACAAAAGAATCGATAAAGAAAGAGTTCATCATACAAAGGAAGAACAGAAAAGTATCTGAAAAACCTAATTAAGATGACTCCGGCAGAACTTCGATCTTCCGGTAGAATGCAATCCTAGCTCCGAGTCCTCGAGATGGAAGGGATGGCGTCACGATCTCTTTCCGGCTCTTCGACCTCTAAACTCTCCTTCAGAACTCTCATAGAATCCTCGAAATTCTGATTATGAAAAGTGTATTATGATTTGTATGAAAAGTATATGAATTTTGGCCGCCGGTTAAGTATTTATACTTAACCCTAAACCGCCGGATTTTAACTAGGATTTTCGGCGAAAATATGAAGGAATTTTTTCCAAAAATTTCTTTGCAAATGTGGATGACCACCGGTTGTTTCTTCTGTGATTTTCGGTCCAACACTTCTCGGCGAAAACTTAGTGTTTTTGCCGAAAATATCCTTCAGTTGACATCAGTGGATTTGTGCTTGCATTTTCGCCGAAAATACTAAGGGATTTTTGGCGAAAACTCCTTTGTAAACCGGGGCAGGAATTTGGTTGATTTGGTTGGCTCCTTGGATCGATTTCGGTGCGATTCCTCGAGGTTCCACCGCCTTAGACACGTCCTTGGCTACTTTATTTGATGGCAAAAACCTGTGCTATCATAAAAATACTAGAAAACCATCAAATAGACCCGAAACGGGCCAAGGTAACATAAATGGCACGAGATAGGGCATTTGATTGAATATTCATCATTCTACCCTAAAAACCATGTCTTAAGCAAGGAAATGTCGCTTAAATGAGGCTGATAATCACGTCAAATTGAGTGTCATCAATGTGGTCAAGAAAGAAGTGGTTAAACTACTTGATACAGGTCTCAGTTATCCTATTTATGATAGTCCTTGGGTTAGCCCAACTCAGGTTGTACCAAAGAAAGGAGGGATAATAGTTGTTGCTAATGAAAAGGGAACCCTATCCCGACAAGGACAATTACAACATGGAGGGTCTGTGATGAATGTTGTAAACAGGTTTATCAAATAACTAATCTACAAAAGTAGACTAGATCGAATCTCTCGAGGTTTCTTCAAATCAACTACTCAAAGAAGCTGGCAATTTACTCAGGTTTAAACAAGTTGTGCGTGGTGTGAATTCCGCGACTTCTAAACTATAATGCAAGGAAATTGAAATGAAATTAAAAGACATATTGATTAGGTTTTGACTAACGAGATGACAGACAAGCTTAGACTCGAATCCCCCTAAGATCACCAGAGAATTGGCAATCACAAGACTAGTGGTTTTCAATCCTAATTCATTCAGTTCTCAGACACAAACATAACTCCTTACCCTTAGGTTTAAGTTCTACGAACGTTCGCTCTATCAGATCTAATTACCAAGATTAATTAACTATCTGTGCATTCACTTCTGCAATAGAGAACTATCTGGTGCAATTACTTGTGATTAATGAGTTACTCTAGAAGCAGATTAACCCTAAATGGTTCCTACGAAAGGCACACTCCACTGAATAGGTTAATTGATTGATTTGATGTTTTAAAGTAAGGCGGACGTTCCCCACTATCCTTAACTTAACACGAATCTAATCTAGGTGATCAAGCTAAAAAAGAAACAGACAACGAAGAACAAAACATTCATGAAAGAGAAACTAACTGAATTTGAATCTAATTACCGCCGATCTGTGACCTCTTTAAAGCCTCGGGTCACTTAGGGTTCATCTAATCTCGAGTTTAGCTACTCATGACTATCACAAAAGAATCCAAAACAACAAAGGAGTTTGATGACACTCGATTTGACGTGATTTTCAGCCCCACTTAAGCGACATTTCATGCCCCTTTGATGCCATTTTGACGAGTATTTGGTGAAAATGTGTTTGTTATGTAATTTTAGGCTCCTAGTGTGTACATTGTCCATTTCTTGGCTATTTTTACCCTTTTTGTGAGCTTTTATGTTGAACCCCCAGGTTACCACATTATAGAGGACTCTCTCACGAGTCCAGTGCTTCAAACGGGGACCAAATCGGAGTTCAAACGGAGCGGGAATGATCGAAACAAGTTGTAATTCTTCCCAGCTCAAAGTGCTGCGTGTTGGAGCTTACACGCCGTGTAAGCTAAATGCACTGTGAGCTTACACGCCGTGTAAGCTCCCCGGATGGAAAAATTGTTCATTTTCCAACTTATAAAGGGTTTCTGGGGCTATATATAGACCTTTCAAGGCCAGATTTGATATAGATGAATTTTGGCTGATTAGCCACGACTTAGAGAGGATTAGATAGAGTTGAGAACCTCCTCGGAGAGCTCGGAGCTAGGAGTTGAAGATCCAGAAGATTGAAGCTTCGCCGGAGTCGTCAGAATTAGGTTTTTTAGTTCTTATTTGTTCTTCCTTTGTATGATGATCTTCTTTGTTGTCTTTGATTCTTGTTTGTCAGATATGAGTAGCTAAACTTGTAGAGCTTAGATTAGATGAACCCTAAGTGACCCGGGGCTTTAAAGCGGTCACGGATTGGCGGTAATTAGATTCAGATTCATATAGTTTCTCTTGCGTGGTTGTTTTGTTCTTCATTGTTTTACTTTGTTTCTTGTCTAGTTGACGCCTAGATTAGTTTCATTGTTTATGTTTCTTTTCTGGTTGATCGCCTAGATTAGGTTTGTGCAGGTTAGGGTTAGTCGTTAGACAGTTCCTTGCTTTGGCGCATAAACTTATCTTCCTTGATCACCTAGTTTAGATTCTTGTTAAGCTGAGGATAGTAGCGAACGTTCACCTCACTTTAGAACATCAATTCAACCAATTAACCTATTCATTAGAGTGTGCCTTTCGTAGGAACCAGTTAGGGTTAATCTGCTTTAAGAGTAACTCATGAATCACTAGTAATTGCACTAGTTAGTTTTGTCGTCGCAAGAAGTGACCGTACTCGGGCGACTAATTAATCTTGGTAGTTAGATCGGATAGAGCGAACATTCGCCAGTCTAAAACCTAAGGGTAAGGAGTTATGGTGGTGTTTGAGAACTGAATGAATTAGAATTGAAAACCGCTGGTCTTGTCATTGTCGTTGCCTTGGTGATCTAAGGGGGATTCGAAGTCTAAGCTCATCTATCTTCCTGTTAGTCAACCTTTTCAATCTTTCTGTCTTTTATTTTTCTTGTTTATTAGATTAGAAGTCGTGGAACTCATACCACGCACAACGTGTTTAAACCTGAGTAATTTGCTAACATATTTGAGTAGACAAGAAGAAGAGACCTCAAGTAGAATACGATCTAGTCACTTTGGTAGATTAGTTGTTTGACTACACGCGCGTGAAAATGCGTCCATCAGAGTTCATCATACAGAGGAAGAACATATAAGAACTGAAAAACCTAATTCTGACCACTCCTGCGAAGTTCCGATCTCTGGAATCTTCACTCCTAGCTTCAAGCACTCCGATGGGGAAGATGGTGTCAAGATCTCTCCGGGAAACTCTGATCTCTCTTTCAAACTCTCAAGTCGCGGAATTATATTCTGGAATAAGTGTGTATCGCAATGAATCACCGTCGGTTTGCTTAAATAGGGTATGTCCGTAGTTGCGCCGGAAAAGGAAGGACTTCTCGGCGAGAACATAAAAATTTCTCACTGATAACTTTAGTTCAAATGAGCTCTGGATCTTCAAGGAGATTCATAGGTGTAATTCTTCAAATGTTCTCGGTGAGAACTTTGAGAATTCTCGCCGAGAACTTCAGTGTAAACTCTCTAGGCTGTGCTTCCTTCAATACTTTTTGGCGAGAACTTCTAGTTCTCGCCGAAAACTTCAGTGTAATTTCTGCTAGATCCTTGACGGGGATTTCCTTTGATTTCTTCAAAAAATTTGGCGAGAACTTTGGGACTTCTCGCCGAATTTTCAGTGTAATTGACCTTCTTCACTTGGATTGATTCTGGATTCAATTCCGGGCAATTCCCGAGCACATCCGTGGCTACGTAATTGATGGCAAAAACATGTGCATTCACAAAGGCACTAGAAAATGCATCAAATAGACACATAACGGGCCAAAGTAACTAAAACAGTAAGAAATAGAGCAATTGAGTGAAAACACCCTAAACTACCCCAAAAATCATGTCTCAAGTAAGGAAATGTCGCTTAAATGAGGCTCATAGTCACGTCAAATCTAGTGTCATCAGTCTGCATTGATTATAGGAAGCTGAATGATGCAATGAGGAAGGATCATTTCTCTCTTCCTTTCATTGATCAAATGTTGGAGAGGTTTTTAGGACATGAGTTCTGCTGCTTTTTTATGGTATGTCTAGTTATTTCTAGATACCCATTGCCCTAGAAGATCAGGAAAAGACGACGTTCACATGCCCTCATGGTGCTTTTGCTTATCGAAGAATGCATTTTGGAATGTGTAACGCGTGATGAACACATTTTCACGTGTTGTCAAATAACTACCCTAGCTACTTGAAAGTAAGGTAGATCGAATCTCTCAAGGTTTCTTCTAATTGACTACTCAAAGAAGCTGGCAATCTATTCAGGTTTAATCAAGTTTCGTAGTGTGAGCTCCACAACTTCTAAACTAATAAACAAAGGAAATTGAAAAGGAAAATAAAGACAGAAAGATTAAAGAAGGTTGACTAACGAGATGACAGACAAGCTTAAACTCGAATCCCCCTAAGATCACCAGAGCATTAGCAATCACAAGATCAGCGGTTTTCAATCCTAATTCATTCAGTTCTCAGACACCACCATAACTCCTTACCCTTAGGTATAAGTTCCGCGAACGTTCACTCTATCGGATCTAACTACCACGATTAATTAACCACCCGTGCGTTCACTTTTGCAACAAAAAACTAACTAGTCAAATTGATTAAGAACAGTGAGTTACTCTAGAAGCGAATCAACCCTAAATGGTTCCTACGAAAGGCACACTCCATTGAATAGGTTAAATTGATTGATTTGAAGTTCCAAAGTAAGGCGTACGTCTAGCGACTAACCTTTTTTTATGAATAATTATCTCATTTTATTCACCAAGAACTAGTAAGGGAAGACCCTACTAGAACAACCAACTCAACAAAGACTTACAAGATAACAAACACTACTGCTACAAACAATTACAATTTGTGATTACATTCAAACTCAATCACTTTAGCTAGCTCTTCAGGACTTCGCTTAGCCTCACCAGCATGCCTCCTACACCTTTCATACCACACATTGCTTGTAAGAGCTCTCCAACACAATCTACTCTTCTCAGTCTTATTAGACCCTCCTTTCAACTCCCCTGCCAATTTCTCTATTTCATTACTCCAATCAGAACCAGCTGACATACCAATGATATTTCTAACTTTTGCAGTATAAGAGCAGCCTATCGTTAGATGATTAATCTCATCTATCCCAACTTCACAGAGCAAACATGAAATATCAATACTCATCCCCCAATACGAGATTTTCTCTTTAGTTATGAGCTTACCTTTCACAGCTAACCATGTCATCATGCAGTGCTTAGGAATGCAGGGGCTTTTCCATATTAATTCATACCAGTTGACTGTATCATTTTTATGTCTAATATCTTGCCAGACTGCAGACACAGAGTATTTAGCCATCATTTTATTCTGCCACAAAAGGTTGCCATCCTCATCCACACTAATAAACCTAGCAGCACACTCTCTTGTTTTAAGAATTGAGTTCCAGAACCATGAATGATAAGGTCTTCTTCTTGTAGTCCATAGACTCTCTCCTTTCAGACGGTGCTTCTAGATCCAAGCTACCCAAATAGAACCAGCTTTCATCAGAATATCCCAAAGATGCCTAATAACACAGCTTTTATTCCAGCTAGCCAAGTCTCTAACGTCTAAACCACCTTCACTCTTTGTATAAGGAATCTTAGACCAAGCAACTTTTGACCTTTTCCTCCCACCATCCTTAACACTCCATAAGAACTTACTACATATGCTTTCAACTTCCTTGATAACAGACTTTGGCAGTAAGAAAATTGCCATCCAATATTGAGCCATCGAAGTAAGAACAATTTGGACCAATTGCAATCTTCCAGCGTAAAACAGTGTGTTAACCTTCCAACCCTTAATTTTAGCAGTTATCTTATCAATAAGAATCTGGCATTCTTTAGGTTGAATCTTACTAGACACCAAAGGAACTCCAAGATATCTAACTGGGAGTTTCCCCTCAGAAAAACCTGTTTCTCTGCAGATATAATTCTTCTCAGATTGATGAACAGTTTTACTGAAAAAAATTTCAGTCTTCTCCGGGTTCAGTTGGAGACCTGAAAGAAGATAAAACTGGTTGAGGACATCTTGTATACCAGCCACTCCATTTCTAGTCCCATTAGTAAAAACCAAAAGATCATCCGCGAAACACAGCTCCACAATCTCCAGCTTTTTACACATAGGATGGTACTGGATTTTTTTCTCCTTGACTGCCTTCACAAACAAACAGTGTAGCAACTCCATAGCTATCACAAATAGGGCAGGGGATAATGGATCCCCCTGCCTCACTCCTTTAACCAATTAAAGTATCCTACTGATCCTCTATTCAGGCCAATACTAAACATAACACTATTCAAGCATCCTTCAATCCAAGTAATAAATTGCTTAGGGAACCCCATAGCTTCCATTACTATAAGAACATACCTGAGATTCACCGAGTCAAAGGCCTTCCTTAAATCCACTTTAAGAGCACATCTGGGGGATATGTGTTTAAGATGGTACCCATTTACCAGCTCATGAGCCATTAAGATATTGTCTCCTATATGTCGACCTTTTACGAAAGTAGATTGAGTAGGGCTGATAACATCTGGGAGGCAATCTGCAATTCTGATAGCTATAACTTTTGTTATACACTTGTACAACACATTGCAACATGCAATAGGTCTGTAATCTCGAATGTTCGAGCCATTAACCTTATTGGGAATTAACGAGAGAAGAGTCTGAGTTAACAGATCTATCTAGCTTACCATTTTTTAAGAAAGTCTGTACTGCTTTCACAATATCCCCTTTCACAAGAGACCAGGATTTCTTAAAGAACTCCGAGGTAAAACCATCACGTCCTGGACTCTTATCTCCAGATATGATGAACATTGCACTTTTAATTTCTTCCTCAGTCACTGGATCACATATACTTTGTGCCTTAACAGGATTCAAAGTTCTGCAGATCAGCTTCTTAATATCCTCAACAGAAGACCTTTTAACTTCTGAATTACAAACCCCCAGCAAGGAAAAGTAGTAACTTGTAATCTCCTTGGAGATTTTATTAACATCAGTGGTTCTACTTCCATCAGACATTTCCAGCTGAACAATTTGCTGTCTTGCTTGCTTGATTTTAATAGCTTTATGAAAAAAAGAGGAGTTTGAATCTCCAAGATTTAGCCAATTTTCGCTTGATTTCTGCCTTAGTAGAGATTTTTCTGCCTCTTTGAGAGACTTCCAGGAGTCTTGCAGAGCATGAACTTCAACTATATCAACAACTTGATGATTAACCCGGTTTGCAATATGAGCTTCCTTCATAACTCTTTCAGCTTCCAACACTCTTTTAGAAATATCCGAGAAGCATTGAGTGTTAAGGCTTTTCAAAGCCAACTTTACCTCTTTCAACTTTGCATAAACTCAGTAAAAACCATTTTCCTTATCTTCTCCATCAACCTTATTCCAAGCCTCCTCTACTATCTTATCATAATATGGGTGTTTAATCCAACAATTAAAGAAACAGAATTGCTTGGGAAGAGAGGCAGTATTAGTGACAGTTTCCAGTAGCACACCACAGTGATCAGAGTACCTAGGAGCAATAAGAGTAACTACACTCTGAGTAAATTTCCCTATCCAATTCATATCCACCAAACACCTGTCCAGCCTTCTGTAAATAGTACCAATCTCCCTATTATTATGCTAGGTGTAAAGGGGGCCCATAACTCTATGGTCTATCAGCTTATTATTATCTATCCATTCCCTGAAATCATTCATACTCGGAGACTGCCCAACCAGATTTGAAGCCTCTTCACTAGAAACAATGGCATTAAAGTCCCCCAGAACACAAAGAGGTTCACCACCAATCTGGAATACAAGTTGATCATAAATATTTTTCCTAGCTTTAATAGAATTAGCACCATAGACAAAGCAAACGAGACACTTACTACTACCATCCACTTCAGAGAATCTGAGCAGAACAAAATGATCAGAGTAGCTAATGATATGCACACTCAAACTACTCCTCCACAACACCCAAATCTTTCCAAGATAACTGCAATCATAGTTCATGAAATAATTCCATCCAGCAAACTGACTCTGAAGAATTTCATGCATATTCTTTTCTAACACTCTGGTTTCCAGGATACCTACCACATCAACACTATTACTTTTTAAGATTTTCACCATATTCTTATGTTTTCTGGGGGCATTAAACCCCCTTTGATTCCATGCTAGTACTTTCATATCAACGTTTCCGACCCCTTCTACTTGCCCTCTTAAACACTGGAAACTCTTGAGGTAAGAATAAAGTCTCACCTATTTTCTGTTGCGTGTTTCCATCTTCACTACTTGTTGAGCTTCCTGAGGAATCAGCCCCAACTTCCTCACAACTTGAAGGGTCCTTACTACCTTCCAATCCACCAGTGTCCTCCTTTGATGTCCCAGGTTTTGTAACAGCTTTACCCAATTGAGCTGATTCAACATTCTCAACCTGCTTATCAGAAACTGCCTTTCCTCCAATCCAAACAGAGTTAGATTTAGGGAATTTAGTAATAATCTCATCCTCAACAGGTAGCACTGAAACCACTGACTTAGCAACATACACAACCTTATTGGTTGGCTTACCAACAAACACAGGCTTCTCCTTCGTTTCCTTATACACTCTAGAAATAGGATAAACCACTTCCACTTCACACTGAACTCTAGCCACCACAACCCTAATAGAGTCTGGCTTCTCAGCTTCATTATCCATAAGTACACACACTTTAACACTTGTACCATTTCTAACAAATTTACTTATAGGCTTTCCCACCACACTTGCCAGACGACCAATACCTTCGTGAGTACAGAGAGGTACCGGGACCTTAAGTAATTGAATCCACACCGGTATCTCTTTAGGCTGCAAAGTAATGGGTTCTACCTCCAGACTCCACCGTTTCAAGAACAACGGGAGATGGTGTGCATGCCACAGCCTACCTAACACCCACTCAGAAACAGAAACTGTAGGAAACTCAATCAACAAAGTACCTGTAGAAAGTTCGAGACCGAAACAAATCCGTTGTAATTCCAAAGCCTATTAGCAAGCACCTGAAACACACGAAGAGGTGGTGCAGGGCCAAGAACTGACCGATCAAAGCACTCTCGAACTGTTTGATTCCGAGATCAACAACCTCCGATGGAATCTGCAGGACACCATCAACAAGAACCAGGGGGAAGTACTCCAGATCCGAAATTGGATCCGAGGCTACCACCGATGCCCAAGATCTACCAGACAACGGATCACCACCACTCATGAGAAACTCTCGTCGAACGCAGAACAGCCAGGCGGTCGCTGCCAATTTGAACAGCTCAGAACTCCGTACCGAAGCGCACCCACACAAGATAGCTCAACAAACTTTCGAATCGCCTCCACGAATCCGATTACAATTCAAGTCAAACACACCTAAAAACGCCACACGAAGAAACGCTAAGATACTAGGTATCCTCACCGGAGGAACACGATCGACGATGACCGACTGGAGCTCAGCCACAACCGGATCAAAGGCAACCTGCACTCGCTTCGTAAAACTCTAAAGGAAAGGGACCCAGAGAGAGTTTTAGTGATTCGTTATCCAGAGAGAGAGTTCTGGTGGCTAACCTTAGCTTAACATGAATCTAATCTAGGTGTCAAATTAGACAAGAAACACGGGAAACGAAGAACAAACAATCACTCAAGAGAAACTGTCTGAATTTGAATCTAATTACCGCAGATCTGTGACCTCTTTAAAGCCCTGGGTCACTTAGGGTTCATCTAATCTAAGCTCTAAGAGTTTAGCTACTCATATTCGATACAAGAGAATCAAAGGCAATCATAGAATTCATCTCAGACAGGAAAAATAGAGAAGAACTGTAAAACCTAATTTGACGATTCGTGAAGCTTCAGTCTCCAGCAATCTTCAACTCCTAGCTCCGAGCACTCCGAGGTGGAAAGATGGCATCACGATCTCTCCGAGAACTCCAAGGATGCTCTCAACTCTATCTATCTCTCTAGTATGGACTGTAAAAGTTTAATTGAATGGTGTGTTTCGTCTGGCGACTCCCCCACTTATTGATGTCTGCGCTGCTGCTTATATAGCGTTTGGTTTCCAAACCTCTGCCGGAAAATAAGAATGTTCTCGGTGAGAACTTTCAAAGTTCTCATCGAGAAGTGCAGTGTAAATCATTATGTAATCTTGACGAGGATTCTCCATAGCTTTCTTCATAAGTTCTCGGCGAGAACTTTGAAAGTTCTCACAGCGAATTCCTTAACAAACTGTTGTTGACTTCTCGACGAGCATTCCCTTTGATTTCCTCAATATCTTCTCGCCGAGAATGTTATTATTCTCGGTGAGAACTTAGTGCTGGCAGGTGGATCATCGGTTCTTCATTTGGTTTGATTCCTGGTTTGATTCTGGTTCACTTCCTGAGGATATATTGCATCTTGAACACGTCTGAGGCCACGTATTTGATGGTGAATACCTGTGTACTCATAGAGACACTATAAAACACATCAAATAGACCCGAAAAGGGCCAAAGTAACCAAATCTGTAGGAAATAGTGCAATTGAGTGAAAACACCCTAAACTACCCCTAAAATCGTGTTACAAGCACTGAAATGTCGCTTAAATGAGGCTGATAATCAAGTTAATTCTAGTATCATCAGAATACCCCACACTTAAGCATTGTCCTTAAGCAAACTGAATTAGAACACACTCAAGTTCACAAATAACAAGATAGATTAAATTGAGATTCAAGTCAACAATTTGGACTAGACTATTCCACGTAGAAATTGTAGCCTACACATGCAAGAACATCAACCAAATAATCTTAGATCTCACTGTTTTCTGCACACTTCAAGTAGTAGTTTTATCAAAGTTCATTTCTTGCAAAAAACAATTAATCAATATTATCCGGCTACGACAACACCAATTCTAATCAAAAGGTCTTAAGCTTTGGCCATGAAGCGGATTCAGTGGAGGTACGAAATATTTGGGGAAAAGTGAGCGAACGTGACGTGGCTATCGACTTAACTTCATCCACTTCTAGATCTGTACGTTACATGTTCTAGCTGTGACCAATTTAAACAACTTTGATTTCAATATTTTTCTTTCTCCATTTATTTACTGCATAATAGTGCTCGATCCGAACACTTCACTTAGGTGTTGGACCTGCCTAGCTAACAATATTTGTGCTTATGCTAGTGCTCAACCCGAACACTTGACTTAGGTGTCGGGCTTGCCTAGCTTTTTTTTCAGCACTTAAGGAACTTAAAATTAATTTGAAAATTGAACTTTTCGAATTTCACAACTTAATTACTTGCACGTTATCCAGTTTAGCCACTTGATCCTAGCTAGTTATAATTTTTACATAAGATTTCGAATTGGATTTCCGTCTAATCTCAAACCACAATCACAGGCGATCAAATAGGGAGTGAAAACATGGAGGAGAGCTGGCATTTGTCATCTTAGAACGGCTTTATCGAGCAGTTTTAAACAAGTATTAAGTCAATCAATTCAAATTACAAGAGTGATTTAATATCTGTCTGACCTAGACTCTTAACATCAGTGCCGACACGCTGGTTACAGGCTCTAAGTGGAACAGTCTAAACGTCATTGTGAAAAATTGAATTCAATTAAACATCAAAAGTCAAGAACTGAGTAATTATATGCTAGAGGAATTCAAAATAAACCACAGAATCACAGAAAAATCAAACAAGATCATGCAAAGTTTTCTAGCATCCTACCCCACACTTAAACTGTTTTGTGTCCTTACAGGACTAAAAATAAGAGCAGAGATAATCGGAGAACCTGGAACGAGATGGTCGATGTAGGGGATGAAAATGGAGAATCCGGAGCGGAGCGAAGTAGCTACCAAAGTTCCTACAAAACAAAAACAACAAGAAGATCTAAAGGAAACCGAGACAAGTGTCCCGGATCCACACAAAATAAAAGTCGAAACGAAAAAGGCTAGGGGAAATTTTGAAAATATTTTGACTCTCTTTTTTCAAAAAAAATTCTGAAAGACACAAAAGTTTTCGCGAGAATTTTGAAGTTCTCGGCGAAAACTTCTTTGAAAAAGGGTTTGAAATTTCGACGAGAAAAATGACTCGAACAAACTAAACTTCTCGGCAAAAACTTCTTTAAAAATAAATCAGAAATAACTGACGTGAAAAACCTTGACTCAAAGAACATATTCTCGTCAAGAATGTTTAACTTTTTGGTGAGAAGTTTTGACCTGACAGAGAAAATAAAACTGACGAAATTAAAAAAAACAGACACTTTGGCTTCCCGAACCTAACTCGAACGACGAAAAAACTGACTCAACAAAATTAAAAATGGACTTCAGCCGTGGGTTGCCTCCCACGAATCGCTCTCGTTGAACGTCCTTGAGCTGTACGATACCTGGTTATGGACCCCAACTCAAGAGCTCCTTGAATTCAATCAGCTTCTTCAAGGCTAGCGGTTGAGTGCCAAATAGCACTCCAGAAAGATGAAGATGCAGTCGGTGATGTTCAAGTAAATCGTGGTTCTGCTTGACTGACCTCTTCTTCTCAAATTTTCCTACTAGGGGAGGAAAAAGATAGTCATCTAGGTTGCTCTGAGAGTTGGGCACATAAGCTTCTAAATCAATGACCTTTTCAATTTTGATCGTCTGAACCACAAATGAGGCTGACTCCTCAATCTCCACGTGCTCATCTCTAGCATGAACTACAGATTGGCTCGGCAGAAGATTTAATGAGGATACCTCCTCAATCTCCACATGCTCCTCTTCAGCTTCAACTTCAAGATGGATGAGCTCCACACCTTCAAGATGGATGAGTTCAACGCCTTCATCAGCGACCACCGCCAGGGATTCTTCATCATATACCTCTAGCTCACAATATCATGGATGAGATTATCATGTTCTTCTTCGAACAGCTCTTGAGCATCATCTTCCATTAATTAATTTGGTTGCTCGAGCTCGACGTCACCGCATTAGGAGCTTGTAGTATTGAAATGATCTTATCCAAGACGGATTCTACTCTCGCCATCTATTGTTGATGTTGATGAGCCTGTAGATACATCTCTTGGTGACCTTGGTGGTGGTGTGTAGCTTCTGGCTCTTGCCATGACGACAAGGGTGAACATTCCTCATACCAACTTGTCATAGGTGGTTGTTCTGATGTATACAATCCTTGGTTGAACTCAGCATATGGTATTTCATTGGTGTACCATCCTTGGTACTGGTCATCCCACCTGTTATCCTGCATCTCAAAACACAAGAGCACTACCCAGGTAAATCTTGAAAAAGATGGGGGGAAAACAAATGATAAAATGGAAGGTAGAAGAATAAAATGCCAACTCTTCTTTCAAACAATATAGAAGATTCCCCGGCAACGGCGCCAATTTGATGAACACATTTTCACGTGTTGTCAAATAACTACCCTAGTTGAAAGTAAGGTAGATCGAATTTCTCGAGGTTTCTTCTAATTGACTACTTGATGTGAACCGCTGCAACCGTGGGCAGACGACCCGAACCACCGCAAGTCTTGAATCCTAGCTCTCGGATCACCTATGAAACCTTGGCGGGAAGTACTTGGACCCGTCGGCTGTATATAGCCGGAACCCTAAGTGTCCGGTCGATGACGCCACTTCAGAAGATGGATGCTTCTGACGATAAGTCAGCCATAAGCAATGCTCCTCACATTGACTTGAAGGGAAAAGAACATAAGTTCTGAAAAAGGGGGTTTATTAATTTCAAAGTTGTGTTTACAAGAGAGGCCGGCGGCCTCTTTATATGGGGGAGGAGTAGGGAACAAGCTCTCCTATTTCTCCTTAGAAACTAACTAATAAATAATAAAAAATAAAAAGAGTCCTAATTAACCCACTAAAAAGGACTTAACCTCATCCTAATATTTTCTAAGAAGGAGGCTAAATTTGTAGCCTTATTCCACAAGGAAAAGACTCCTTCCTAAACAATAACTCTAAAAAGGAAAAAGCTGGAAATTCCTAAAAAACAGCTAAACGGGTTCTGGAAGAATCAGCCAAATAAATACTAAATAAATTTGGAAAATTTAACCATTTGGCAGATCACTAGTAGACGTCATGGGCTTCAACTTTAATGTTGGGCTTCAGCCCAAATTCTATCTCCAAGTAGCCCAAATTCGTCAATCTTCGTCAGACTAGAAATCTGTCCAAAACTGGGAAATCCTAGCTTGATTAGGATTCCTTGTTCGGATGTACTTGGCTTCTTCTCTCCATTTCCCGTATCATGAATGGTACTCCATCCCTCCTTGGATCAGGCTCAGGCGGTGGCCTGATCACAGCTCCTAGTACAGGCTCCCTCGGGTCAGCATCCGAGGGGTGCTCTTTGGTGCTCCATCCATGCTCTACTGAGACTTGGCCTAGCTCTATCACCTTCGATACTTCTCCAAATTTATCTCCGTTTGTTGGAGAGTAATCCTGGGGCCATAAGGATTCCAGTGCCTTTGTAAAATCCCAAAAGGCACGGGTAACTTGTTGGCTGGGCCAAAAGTGCTCCTCTGACGAGCGATGATATGGGCCATGTGCCTGTGGCAGGCTTCGCTTGGGGCCTTCTTCAAATCTGTCCAGGCCTTTTGAGTTCTTCTTCGAGCCTTCTTCCCAGGGTACCTTAGGGATATCTTTAGGGGCTGGTGTCAGTTCAGAGCTTGTGGCATTTGGCTTGGGGCCTAGGCTGGGTGCCAGGCTCGGCCCGGGGTTCGGGTCAGGGCTCAGCGTCAACATCAGATCCTGGAGAGTCATTAGCCAGACTCTGGCTGGGGTAGGAGCTGGCTTTGGTTCCTGGCTGAGGTTCAACATCCTCCCAGGTGCATCTTCTAGCTTCGGGGGTGGCGTAGGCTGGCAGCCGGTGTAGTCTTGACCCGGCATCAATGCTAGGGTCGGGTCTGCATCAGTTGGGTCGGGCCTGGGGGCCCGGATCACTTCATTCCCCTCTTCTTGAAAAGGATTCGTCCTCTAATCCGTACCTGGTACACCTTTAGAAAATTTAAAAATAATGATTATGGTGTGGAGGACTTGACCTGATAGTTCGTTGGTGCTCCGTGGGGTATCGGGCCATACCAGCGCTGCTATGGGGGCTCTGGGGCTGGGTACTGAGTGCTGGACCTGAGCTGGGGCCGAGGCTGGTGCTGAACGCAGGGCTGTCTCTAGGTGCGGGGCTGGTGCCGGGGCTGGCATCGGGATTGGCACTGGGGCTGGTGCTTGGTGCTGAGCCGGTGCTGGCGCGGTGCTAGCGCTTGGCACTGGGCCGGTGCGGGTACTAGTGCTGGGCGCTGGTGCTAGTGCTGGGCCGGTGCTGGTGCTGGTGCTGGTGCTGCTGCTCGGCTGGTGCTGGGCTCGGTGCTTGGCACGACCAGTCTCGATCCTCGCGTTTGGTAGCAATGCTCTTGGAAAAGGAGGCTTCTCGTAGTACGGAGCAAGAGGAGGATCATACTCCTTAGGCGCCTCCTTCTTTGCTTGCTCCTTCTCCGGAGCTTCAACGGTCCTGCATAAATTAGAAGAATCATTAGTAGGTGAGTTTGTCAGATCTTGAATAGATACCATCTTAGTTTGCTCCTTTCTTGGATTCAGCTCGGTTTGGCTTGGAAGCTGGCCAAATGGTCGACCAGATGTTAGCATGCTAGAGATCTGGTTCACTGCATGCTCTATTCTTTGACCGGATGCAATCTGTTCTTGGTTGAGGAGAGCTTGAGCTTTGAACTGACTATCATGATCGTCAAGTCTGGTGATGGTCTGGTTGCTTGTCGAGTTCACTGACGTTGTTGTCCTTCTGATGCTACTGTCAAGTATAGGTATTGTTCAGATATTGATTCTGGCGATTGCCAGGAGCAGTTCCATAGTTACCCGGATTTTGGTGCGGCGGCTGGTAAACACCTCCCGTCGGATTGTTTGGCTTTTGGTCCTGAGTTCAACCAGTTGGTCGGCTGTTCTGATTCTGGCCTTGGTTCTGGTTGGCACCGACATTGTAGGGAGGTCGATCTTGGTAATTTCCCTGTTATCTGCAGTTGCGGTAGCTAACATAACCTTGTTGATTGTTGTTGAAGCCTTGAGAAATGAAATTGACTTCTTCGGCAGACCAGACTTCTGTTTTACCAAAGTTCTGGCATCGGCCTCCATTATGAGCACAAGCTCCACACCACTCGCAATCAGTAACGTAGACAGAGCTGTTGGCGGTTTGATGGGTGTAGAAGACTTCTTCAGATGCTTATCGACTTCTGCTTTAGTGGTTGCTTCAAGATCGAGCTTGCTTCTTGATCCTTCTGACTGTCGTTCCCAGTTTCTTGACTTGGAAGCACAGTTCGCGAAATGGAGAAGAGCAGCTTCAGGTGTGAGGGTAGTGCAATCTCATTCAGTTAGGGAATTGACCCATTTAGCAGATTCTTCACGAAGACCTCGAGCAAAGATTTCAGCTAGTTGTCTATGCTCGAACCCGTGGGGATGACAGTTGTAGAGAAGTTCTTGGAATTCATTCCAAGTGTCATATAAGCTCGCTCTTTCCTTCTGAGAGAATCTGGCGATGCTGTCCTTGAAGGCTGTTGTTCTGGAAGGAGGGAAGTACTCTTCGACGAAGTCTTGAGCAAGACTCTCCCAGTTTGTGTAGTAGCCATGTGGTTTGCCAGTGAGCCACCTCTTAGCTGCGCCTTTAAGAGAGAACGGGAAAGCTCTCAAGCAAAGAGTGTCTTGTCGAGACTCCCATTCTTGAAAGTGCCACAGAGATCAATGAAATCCGCCAGATGCGTGCACAGATTGTCTAATGGCATGCCTTCAAATTATAGATCCCTAGAGATCATGGTCAAGAAAGGAATCTTGATCTCATAGTCAGGATCTCCTTGGATGCATGGCACGGTGATAGAAGATCAAACGCTAGTCGCGCTCGGCTTGTTGTAGTCAGCTAGACTCTTCGGTGCACCCAGTGGTGGTGGTGGTTGACCGCCTGGTAGTGGTAGTGGTAACTCATCACCCATGCTAGGAGATGGAGGAGGTGAAAGTGATTCAGTGTATGAAGCGGATGAAGATGGCGGTGAAGATGAAGATGAGGAACTCTCCTTCAGTTCCTCGATCTTAATTGGAGTGAAAGATGGAGGTGGATTGGTTCTGCCTCTCGTTTGAATTCGTGATTGTCTTGGCGGAGCAGAACTGCCTGGTCTCTCTGCACTCTTAGCCTTGTCATTTTTGGCAGTTTGAGAGCGCGTGAGAGGGTGGTGGTGCATAAACCTGTGAACAACCTACAAATGACAAAAACAAGCACAACCAGGGTAAAATCAAAGTGGATGGAAAAATGAAAGATGGAAAGTAGAAGAATAAAATGCCAGTTCTTCTTTCAAACAATTAAAAGAAGGTCCCCGGCAACGGCGCCAATTTGATGAGCCGCGTTTTCACGCGCGTGTAGGCAAATAAATACCCAGCTAAGAGCTAAGTAGATCGTATTCCAAGGGTCTTCTAATAATTGTCTACTCAAATATAAAGGCAGATTACTCAGGTTTAACACCTTGTGCGTGGTGTGAGTTCCATGACTTCTATTCTAGAAAATGCAAGGAAATTAAAAACTAAACTGAAAGACAAATTGGAAGATTGGTTGACTTAACAAAGACGACAGACAAGCTTAGACTTCGAATCCCCCTTAGTTCACCAGAGCATTGGCAATCAACAGATCAGCGGATTTCAATTCTCGTTCAATCAATTCTAAGACACCACCATAACTCCTGACCCTTAGGTTTAAGACTGGCGAACGTTCGCTCTATCCGATCTAGCTACCAATATCAATTAGTCGCCCGAGTACGGTCACCTCTTGCGACGACTAAACTAACTGGTGGAATTACTAACGATTTATGAGTTACTTTTGCAGTGGATTAACCCTAACTGGTTACTACGAAAGGCACACTCCAATGAATAGATTAATTGTTGATTTGGTGTTTTAAAGTAAGGCGAGCGTTCGCTTCTATCCTTAGCTTAACAAGAATCTAATCTAGGTGATCAATCCAGACAAGAAACATAAACAACAAAGAACAAATCAAACATGAAAGAGAAACTGATTGAACTTTGAATCTAATCACCGCCGATCTGTGACTGCTTTAAAGCCCTGGGTCACTTAGGGTTCATCTAATCTAAGCTCTACGAGTTTAGCTACTCATGTTCATAACGACAGAATCAAAGATAGAAATAGAGTTCATCATGAAAAGGTAGAACAGATAGAAACTGTAAAACCTAATTAAGACGACTCTGGCAAAGCATCGCTCTCCGGTAATCTATCCTAGCTCCGAGTCTCCGAGGTGAAGGGATGGCGTCACGATCTCTTCCTGGCTCTTCGAACTCTAAAACTCTGCTCTCTCAAACTCCTTCGGTCTAGAACTCGTGAGAATTCTATTTCTGAAAAGTATATCTCTTTTGGGCCGCCGGTTTAAGTATTTATACTTAACCCTAAGTCGCCGGATTTTGTCTGGATTTTTCGGCGAAAACTTGATGAGTTTTCGCCGAAAACTTCAGTGTAAATGAAGGCTTCCGTCGGCTGATCCTCCTGTGTTTGTGAAGTCTAGAGTTTTCGGCGAGAACTTTGACTTCTCGCCAAAAACTTCTTCTTGTAAAGCTCTGCCGATTTCTTCTGGATTTTTCACCGAAAACCTGAGGAGTTTTTCGCCGAAAACTGTAGTGCAAATCAGGGCAGGATTTGAGATGGCTTGATCGACTCCTTGGACTGGTTTCGGTGCGGTTCCAATACCTTAGACACGTCCTTGGCTTCTTTATTTGATGGCAAAAACCTGTGCTATCAACAAAACACTAGAAAACCATCAAATAGACCCGAAACGGGCCAAAGCAACACAAATGGCACGAGATAGAGCAGTTGAGTGAATATTCACTATTCTACCCTAAAAACCATGTCTTGAGCAAGGAAATGTCGTTTAAATGAGGCTGATAATCAAGTCAAATCGAGTGTCATCACCCACTTAAAGGGTTAGTCCCAATATTCAAATTTAGACTAGGTTTAGGGATACCTTGTGTGTTTCGGCTCGGCCTTCCTTGATTTAATGTCGGGGCGGGGGCTTGAGCTATTCCAGCTCCTCTCGTCCATGCTTTCCTTGGGAGTTTTCTAGCTTCCCTTCGTTCCAACCTCCTAATCGAATCTTCTATGCCGTATAGGGCTAGAATGGCATTATTGACAAGAAGCTCCTTCATATGTATCCTCCATTCTGCCATGGTTAGTGCAAAAACGCAAGGACCTTTTCTAATATTATTTTTCTAATACTCTTTTTCTAGGACTCGATAAACAACAAATTAGTGGCTAAAATTAGGGTCGTGGATCGGCTTAACACAAGCAACAGAAGCTAGTCTATCCCCTCTTCTTAAACACACTATTACAACGAAAATTAAAGAACTTGGCAAGGGTGGCCTTGTTGATTTTTGAGTATTTTCTGTTTTCTGACTCTTTTGATGTATATATATATATAGGGTACCGATACCCCAGGGTACCGAAGTGTTACCCATATATATATATTTTTGGATTTTGATGGCCACCAGCTTTTTCTGCCTTATAATAGACACTCGAAACAAGAACAAAAATAGATGAAGATTTTTGAAATTTATCTAGAACAAAAAGTAAAAAGGATATGGATTCAAGAATGAACCTGGAAACTGGGATAAATGCGGTCCTAGTGTTGAACCTAGGCTCTGATACCAAAACTGATGTGAACCGCTGCAACCGTGGGCAGATGACCCGAACCACCGCAAGTCTTGAATCCTAGCTCTCAGATCACCTATGAAACCTTGGCGGGAAGTACTTGGACCCGTCGGCTGTATATAGCCGGGAACCCTAAGTGTCCGGTCGATGACGCCACTTCAAAAGATGAATGCTTCTGACGATAAGTCAGCCTTAAGCAATGCTCCTCACATTGAAAAGAACATAAGTTCTGAAAAAGGGGGTTTATTAATTTCAAAGTTGTGTTTACAAGAGAGGTCGGCGGCCTCTTTATATAGGGGGGAGTAGGGAACAAGCTCTCCTATACCTCCTTAGAAACTAACTAATAAATAATAAACAAATAAAAAGAGTCCTAATTAAGCCACTAAAAAGGACTTAACCTCATCCTAATATTGTCTAAGAAGGAGGCTAAATTCGTAGCCTTATTCCACAAGGAAAAGACTCCTTCCTAAACAATAACTCTAAAAAGGAAAAAGCTGGAAATTCCTAAAAAACAGCTAAACGGGTTCTGGAATAATCAGCCAAATAAATACTAAATAAATTCTGAAAATTAAGCCCTTTGTCAGATCACTAGTAGACGTCATGGGCTTCAACTTTCATGTTTGGATTCAGCCCAAATTCGTCAATCTTTGTCAGACGAGAAATCTGTCCAAAACCGGGAAATCCTAGCTTGATTAGGATTCCTTGTTCGGATGTATTTGGCTTCTTCTCTCCATTTCCCGTATCATGAATGGTACTCCATCCCTACTTGGGTCAGGCTTAGGCGGTGTCCTGATCACAGCTCCTAGCATAGGCTTCCTCGGGTCAGCATCCGAAGGGTGTTCTTTGGTGCTCCATCCATGCTCTACTAGGACTTGGCCTAGCTCTATCTCCTTCAATACTTCTCCAAATTGAGCTCCGTTTGTTGGAGAGTAATCATGGGGCCATAAGGATTCCAGTTCCTTTGTAAAATCCAAAAAGGCACGGGTAACTTTTTGGCTGGGCCAAAAGTGCTCCTCTAACGAGCGCTGGCATGGGCCATGTGCCTGTGGCAGGCTTAGCTTGGGGGCTTCTTCAAATCTATCCAGGCCTTTTGAGTTCTGCTTCGAGCCTTCTTCCCAGGGTACCTTAGGGATATCTTTAGGGTCTGGTGTCGGTCCAGAGCTCGTGGCATTTCGCTTGGGGCCTAGGCTGGTTGCTAGGCTCGGCCCGGGGTCCAGGTCAGGGCGCGGCGTCAACACCAGCTCCTGGAGAGTTATTAGCCTGACTCTGGCTGGGGTAGGAGCTGGTCTTGGTTCCTGGCTGAGGATCAGCATCCTCCCAGGTGCATCTTCTGGCTCCGGGGGTGGCGTAGGCTGGGAGCCGGTGTAGTCTTGGCCCGGCATCAATGCTAGGGCCGGGTCGGCATCAGTCGGGTCGGGTCTGGGGGCCCGGATTACTTCACTACTCAAAGAAGCTGGCAATCTATTCAGGTTCAAACAAATTGTGTGAGTTCCACCACTTCTAAACTAATAAACAAAGGAAATTGAAAAGGAAAATAAAGACAGAAAGATTAAAGAAGGTTGAATAACGAGATGACAGACAAGCTTAAACTCGAAACCCCCTAAGATCACCAGAGCATTGGCAATCACAAGACCAGTGGTTTTCAATCCTAATTCATTCGATTCTCAGACACCACCATAACTCCTTCCCCTTAGGTATAAGTTTCGCGAACGTTCGCTCTAACAAATCTAACTACCACGATTAATTAACCGCTCGTGCGTTCACTTCTGCAACGGAAAACTAACTGGTGAAATTGATTAAGAACAGCGAGTTACTCTAGAAGCGGATCAACCCTAAATGGTTCCTACGAAAGCACACTCCATTGAATAGGTTAATTGATTGATTTGAAATTCCAAAGTAAGGCGGACGTCTGGCGACTAACCTTAACACGAATCTAATCTAGGTGTCAAGTTAGACAAGAAACGCGAGAAACGAAGAACAAACAATCATGCAAGAGAAACTACTGAATTTGAATCTAATTACCGCCGATCTGTGACCGCTTTAAAGCCCCAGGTCACTTAGGACTCATCTAATCTAAGCTCTACGAGATTAGCTACTCATATTCTATACAAGAGAATCAAAGACAATCATAGAATTCATCTCAGACAGAAAGAACAGAGAAGAACTGTAAAACCTAATTTTACGATTCCGTGAAGCTTCAATCTCGAGCAATCTTCAACTCCTAACTCCGAGCACTACGAGGTGGAAAGATGGCGTCACGATCTCTCCAGGTACTCCGAGGATGCTCTCAACTCTATCTATCTCTCTAGTTTGGACTATAAAAGTCTAACTGAATGGTGTGTTTCGTCTGGCGACTCCCCCACTAATTGATGTATGCGCTATTGCTTATATAGGGTTTAGTTTCCAAACCTCTGCCGAAAAAGAAGAAAGTTCTCAGCGAGAACTTTCAAAGTTCTCGCCGAGAAGTGCAGTGTAAATCATTTTGTATTTTCGACGAGGATTATTCATAGCTTTCGTCATAAGTTCTCAGCGAGAACTTTCTCGCCGAGAATTCCTTCACAAACTGCTGCTGACTTCTCGACGAGCGTTGCCTTTGATTTCCTCAACATCTTCTTGCCGAGAATGTTATTATTCTCGGCGAGAACTTAGTGCTGGGCAGGTGAATCATTTGTTCTTCACTTGGTTTGATTCCTGGTTTGATTCTGGTTCACTTCTTGAGGATATATTGCATCTTGAACACATCTGAGGCCACGTTTTTGACGGCGAATACCTGTGTACTCATAGAGACACTAGAAAACACATCAAATAGACCCGAAAAGGGCCAAAGTAACCAAATCAGTAGGAAATAGTGCAATTGAGTGAAAACACCCTAAACTACCCTTAAAATCGTGTTACAAGCACTGAAATATCACTTAAATGAGGCTGATAATCACGTTAATTCTAGTGTCATAAACGCGCCTGCTACCTTTCAGATATCATTGTTGGCTATCTTCGACAAGTTGGTTGATGATGTAGTTGTGATTTTCATGGACGACTTCTTTGTCCATGGAGATTCTTTTTCACTTTGCCTCACCAACCTCAAGAAGGTTCTGAACCGTTGTAAGGAGACGCACCTTGCATTGGGAGAAGTCACACTTTGTGGTTAGAGAGGGGGAATCATTCTTGGACACAAGATCTCGAAGCTCAGGATTGAAGTTGACAGAGCCAAGCTTGAGACTATCTCTAAACTCCACCTCCAGTTTTAGTCAGGGGAGTTAGAAGCTTTCTGGGTCATGCATTTTTCTATAGGAGGTTCATTAAGGACTTCTCGAAGATCACACTGCCCGTGACCAAGTTGCTTGAAAAGTATGTTGAATTCAAATTCAATGAAGGTTTCCTAAAAGCTTTTGATTGTCTAAAGGAAAAGCTAACTTTAGCGCCCATCCTGGTTAGTTCAAATTGGGAATTAACCTTCGAACTCATGTGTGATGTGAACCGCTGCAACCGTGGGCAGACGACCGTAACCACCGCAAGCTGATCTCCTAGCAACAAGATGCACCTATGGCACCGGGATGGAAGAGGACTTTGACCCACTAGCTATAACAGCTAGGAACCAGAAGTATCAAGTCGAAGGCGCCACTCCAAGAGATGAATGCTCTTGACGATAAGCCGGTCTAGACGACAATCAATTCCATGAAGGTCGAAAGAAAATTGCATATAATGCAAGAAGAAACCAAAGTTTAAGATTTTATTGATTTAAAGGTGTGTTACAATGAGGTGTATAGGCCTCTATTTATATGGAGGAGTAGGGAACAAGCTCTCATATTCCTCTTAAATAACTACTTCCTAAACTAATAAAGAAATAATAAAAAAAGTCCTAATTAGAATACTAAAGAGGACTTAAACTAATCCTAATCTACCCTAGAAAGGAAGTACATTTCGGATTTACAATCTTACAAAGGAAAGTATTCTTCCTATACAAGAACTCTAAACTTGGGAGCCAAGTTTTCCCAAAAACAGCTGAAACGGGTTCTGGAAATATTAGCCAAATAAATATCAAACAAATTCGTAAAATTAAGCCCTTGTGCAGATCATTAGTAGACTCCATGGGATACAACTTTCATGTTGGACATTAACCCAAATTCTGTCTCTAGGTAACCCATATTCGTCAATCTTTGTCGGGCTACGAATCTGTCCAGAAATCCGGATTTGGCCTTTTATTACTTTAGTTTTAGCCCGTAGCTGCTTGGCCATGGGCTGGCCTCTTGGCCCTTCTCCATGGCTGGATTCTTTTCCTTTTTCTCCTCTTGGATCAGGCTCAGGTGGTGGCCTGATCATAGCTCCTAGCATGGGCTTCCTCGGATCAGCATCCGGTTTGTTCTCTTTAATGCTCCATCCATGCTTTACTAAGACTTGGCCTACCTCTATCTCCTTCAATTCTCCTCCAAATTGAGCTCCGTTTTTTGGAGAGTGATCTTGGGTCTTCATAGTATCCAGGGCCGTTGGAATTTCCCAAAAGGCACGGGCCAATTGTTTGCTACGCCAAAAGTGCTCCTCTGATGCTTCCGGGCTTGGGCTCGGTGCTTGTGTTTGGTCCCTCTTCTGGCCTTCTTCAAATTCAGCCATGCCTTTTGAGTTATGCTTTGAGCCTTCTTCCAAGGGTACCTTAGGGATGTCTTCAGGTAGGTCTTTGCTCCGGGGGCCAGTGGGAGTTGGCCTGGGGCCTAGACTTGGTGCTAGGCACGGCCTGGGGTCCGGGTCGGGGATTGGTATCAGCATCAGATATTGGAGGGTCATCAATCTAACTCTGGCGGGTGTAGGAGATGGAATTAGTGCCTGGCTGAGGATCAGCATCCTCCCAGGGGTGTCTTCTAGCTCCGGGGCTTTGGCTCTCCTAGGCTCCGATGGTGGTGCTGGCGTAGGCTTGGGCCCATTGTAGTCTTGGCCCGGCATCAGTGCTAGGGCCGGATCGGCATTAGTTGTGTCCAAGTCGGGCTTGGTGGCCAGGATCACATCAATGTGTAATGTGAGTGGCTTTGCTTTAGGAGTGGTTATTGGTCAAAGGTTGGATGGGAAGTTTCATCCAATCTACCTCGCAAGCAAGACTCTTAGTGATGCCCAGAGGAACTATACTACCACGGAAAAGTAGTTGCTCGCCATTGTTTATGCCCTAGTTAAGCTTAGGTTGTATCTCATTTTGTCTCAAACTACTATTTTCACCGACCATACAGCTCTGCAATTTCTTATGGCGAAGTAGGATCCTAAGCCAAGATTAATCTGATGGATTATATTGCTCCAAGAGATTGATATCACCATACAATACAAGAAGGGAGCATAAAATGTTGCAGCTGATCATCTTTCTCGCCTTGAGGGCCCAGAATCGAGTGAGTTGACCTGTTCAAAGATTGGAGACTCGTTCCCTGAAGAATAGCTTATTGGTGCAATCAATGCTATTGAGACAAAAGGAGACCCTTGGTATGCTGATATGGCAAACTACATATGTCATGAAATCTTACCCAAGGACAAGACAATTTAGATGCGCAAGCGTTTGATAGCAATGAACAAGCACTACTTTTGGGATGAGCCATACCTCTTCCGAATCGGGGGAGATGGAGTCATCAGTCGATGCATCACAGAGGAGGAAGATTCTCTCACATTGCCATGACGGTCCAATAGGAGGGCATTTCGGTGCCACTCGCACAGGGTTTTTCTGGCCTTCTATTAATAAAGACGTCGCTGATAAACTTGTTAGGTCTTGTGATGCCTGTCAACGTGCTGGTAACGTTAGTCATCAGGACGAGATGCCTCAAACCATTACTATGCATGTTGATGTCTTTGATGTGTAGGGGATTGATTTCATGGGACCTTTCCCATCATCCAACGGCAATAAATATATACTTGTAGTCGTTATTACATGTCTAAGTGGGTAGAAGCTCAGGCGCTGCCCACAAATGACTCAAGGGTAGTGGGGAGATTTTTGAAAAAGCTATTCACTAGGTTTTGAGCACCTCGATCCATCATTAGTGATAGAGGCACGCACTTTCAAGGTTACTTTGACAAGGTGTTTCAATGCTATGGCGTCATGCATTGCATGAACACTGCCTACCACCCCCAAGGCACTGATCAAGCTAAAGTAACTAATCGGGAACTCAAGCGTATCCTTGAGAGATGGTTGGCCAAACTATTAAGGATTGGGCGGCCAAACTATTAAGGCACTGGTCAAGCGGAAGTAACTAATCGGGAACTCAAGCGTATCCTCGAGAAGACGGTTGGCCAAACTATTAAGGATTGGTCGACCAAACTCGATCATGCACTTTGGGCATACCATAATGCTTTTAAGACCCCAATAGGTACATCTCCATATCGACTTGTCTATGGTAAGGCATGCCATTTATCGGTCAAATTGAAGTATAAGGCCTATTGGGTGTTGAAGAAACTAAACCTTGATGCTAGTGTTGTAGGACAGGAGCACCAGAAGCAATTACTTGAGCTCGAGGAGTTTAGATACAACGCCTATGATAGTGGAAAGCTCTATAAGGAGTAAACAAAGAAGAAGCACGACGATAGTATGAAGGAGAATATCTTTTTACTTGGAGACAATGTTCTGCTGTATAATGCGTGTCTCAAGTTTTTCCCTGGGAAGCTGAGATCGAGGTGGACTGGACCTTACATCATTACGGCCATATTTCCTTACGGAACGGTAGAAATAATATGACCCAATGAAGCCCCTTTCAAAGTGAACGGTCACTTACTCAAGGTATATCAATCCGGAGATAAGGTGGCGGTGGTCGAGCTTTGTCTCATGACTTTGGCTCCACCCAATAGAAAATGGCACGTCTAGCTCAAAGACGTAAAACAAAAAGTGCTCTTGGGAGGCACCCCTTGCATATCCTCGTTTTCCTTTCTTTCTTTTCGATTCTGAAACTTTGGATGATTGTATATTGATGATGATGATATTATGGATGCTTTGAGTTTGGTTTTATGTGGATGGTCAAGGTACAAAAGAATGATACTGAACTTCAAGTCTTCGTATTCATCTTTGAGAGCAAATTTCTGGTCCTTCTAGATTCCACCGTGAGAAACCCGTCTTTTTCTCGGTATCATGTTCCCTTTTCTCCCTCTTCATCTTGAATGTGTGTTCTTCCAATGAGTACATTGATGTGTTTAAGTGTGGGATGGGATATGCATGATTGAGAAAGAATTGTACCAAGTTCTTTACTGAAATGGGTGGTGATTGTGGCCTTTTTTTTATTTTTTTCCATGAAGTGAAGCTCCACCCGGCCGCCCTCATGACCGATATGTTCAACAATAATTGGCCACCTGTCATGAATTATTTGGTTGGTTGTGGATTCTTCGGGAGGCTACTCGATCGCCCTAACTTGTATGGCGAGTTTGGTGGGAGGGGTGATCTGTCTCATATTCAGCCGGTGCGGATCGACATCGAGCTTTTGAACAAGTACCATGTAAATCTTCCTCTCGACATAGTCGATCCACACATTGTAGAGGGGGAGGCTTCAGAACATAGAGGCTCACGGAGACAGAAGCAGGAGCAGAGCTCTAGGATCAATGATGAAGATCGCTTGGGGCACCTTGAGGCAGTGGTTGAGGGGCTCAGTACGGATGTGTCTTACATTCGTAAAGGAGTGGGCGCCATTCTTCATCACCTCCAGCTTGCCCCACCTCGGCAGTAGTAGAGCTCACAGGCACCAAGGAGGCGTAGGAGGACTGATGGCACATCGAGAAGCGCCGCAGAGGATGTCTGATCCTCATGAGCTTCGACTCGCCTTGAGGAAGGGTTTACCCCACTTCTATCTATCCTTTCATTTTCTGCATCTCAGACATTGTTTTTTCTTCTTTGTTTTTCTTTCGTTCCTTTCGTTATGAAAAGTTTGGATGACTGTATAATGATGATGATATTATGGATGATTTGAGTTTCTTTTATGTGGATGGTAAAGGTATAAAAGAATGAGACGAAACTTCAAGTCTTTGGATTCATCTTTGAGAGCGGATTTCTGGTTCTTCCAGATTCCACTGTAAGAACCGCATCTTTTTCCTGGTATCATCTTCCCTTTTCTCCCTCTTCCCATTGCATGTGTGTTTTTCCAATGAGGGCATTGACGTGTTTAAGTGTGGGGTGGGATATGCATGATCGGGATAGAATTGTACCGAGTTCTTGACTGAAATGGGTGGTGATTGTGGCCAATTTTTGGCAATTTTTTTCATTCTATCACTACTTTCTCATTTCACCTCGTAGCTTTGAGTCTTTACATTGTATAATTCCTTATGAAAGTGTCCATTATTCTTGAATTGTTTGATGAAATCAGTGTGGTGTCCTGTTAGTAGTCTAGGAACTTGCTTTACTTGGTTTAATGAATTATTGACTTGGATTTGTGCAATACTTGGTTTAATCTTCTGTCAAAATCGCTAGTTTGATTTCATGTCTGATCTAGATAAGGGATTCCCAAAAAAAGAAAAAAAATATTTGCCAAAGTGTGTGTACAAAAATGTGAAAAAAGTGTCGGTTGTGGGTCAATGTACGAGCTAGCACACATGCCCGCCCATTGTTGTAGTCCCAAAGGGATGTATCAATGTGGCATTCTTCTTCTAACCCACTCTTAATCATCATTGGGGTTTAGAATAATGTAGGATTTAAAAAGGATCTCGGCTGCTCGATACCTGGTAGTTTCCACAACGGTTCACTGAAAAGTTATTATAAAGGCAAGAAAGAAAAGTACTTGAATATTCTATGGTTTTATCCCTTATCTAGCGAGAGTCTGTTGCATCCTAGAGTAAGTGTACATGAGGTTGTATTAGAGTAAGTTCCTCTTTTCCTTTCAGAAAGTTGTTTGTTTTAAAGTGCGTGGTCGAGCATAATATCCTAGTTCACTAAGATTTAAGACATCGATTATATTGGTTGAAGATTCATGATATTCTTGAAATGTATATAATTGCATAGGTGCATTTGTTGTTCTAAGTTTTGCTTGAGGACAAGCAACGTTCAAGTGTGGGGTAATTTGATGACTCGAAATATGTCATTTGTAATTCCCTTTATTTGAAACATAATTGTGTGGTAATTGAGTGTTAATGTTGTCGTTTAAATGATTTTGATCGATTAAATCAATATTCGTCTTAATTAGCCTCTTGGGATCCTTGTGGTCCATTTTCACGTTTACCAAGACATTTTTAATGAGATTTTAGGTTATACTATTATTTCGAGCACATTGATATGTAGCCAAAAGTTCAAACGATGGTTGAATCGAAGTCTAGACGCTTAAAATATCAAGTTCTGAAGTTTAACGCAATGCAATATCGCAGTTTGAAGTGCTTGCGATATTACAACACAATGCAAGGTGAGAAAAAAGAGCTAGCGTTGCGTTAATGAGACACAACGCACAGACAGCATCTAGACGACGCATGCGCCGGCACCTAGGCATCCTATAAATTGGAATTAGGCAATTTCAGGAAAGACACACTTCATTTCAAACTCGTTTTTGACGAACACTATCGGCCTCCAGCACCTGGAAAACCCTCTCGGACTCCAGAAATCATCATCCTATCATCATCCTTCCTCTCCTACTAACACACTGTAAAACAATGGTTCAAATAACTATCCCACAAAAGTAGGATAGATTGTATTCCTCGGGGTCCTTCTTTCACGTTTACTCAAAGAAGTTAGTAACTATTCGGTTTAAACAAGTTGTGTGGTGTGAGTTCCACGAGATTTCTATAACTAGCATAAAAATAAATAAATAAATAATTAAACCTAACAGATTGATTAATTGATTTGGTTGTTTGGTCTCAATTAATAAGACGAGAGCTTAGATTTGAATCCCACTAAGATCACCAAGGCAATCACAAGACCGGCAGGTTTCAGTATTAATTCATTCAGTTCTTAATCACCGTCGTAGCTGCTTACCCTGAGGCCTAAGTCCACGAACGTTCGTTATTATTTAACTATCCATCAAGATCAATTATTTGTCTGTGCGTTCGCTTCTTCAACGGATAACTTATTGGTATTCTGAATTGATTCTATGAACTACTCTTGAAACGGATTAACCTTAAACGGCCCTTATTGGTCAAGTGAATCTGCTCAATATGTTTACTTTTTAATCTAACATTCTAGAACAAGGCAGACGTTTTCCACTATCCTTTATTCTAATAGGAATCTAATCTGTGATCAGGCCAGAGAAGAAACAATATTAAGAACAAATCAAACATGAAAATGGAAAATATGAAATTAAAGTCTAACTGCCCACTGATCTGTGACCGCTTTAAATTCCTGGGTCACTTAGGGTTCATCTAATCTAAGCTATATAAGTTTAGCTACTCATATTGATGAACAAGAATCAGAAACTACCAGATAATTCATTTTAGAACAAAGGAAGAATAGAGAGAAACTGAAAAACCTAAGTCCGATGATTCCGAGCAGCTTCAATCTTGAAAATCTTCAATTTTGATGCTCCGAGCGTCCTCTTACAAAAAGCCCTAGGAAGAAGGAAGGGCGCGTGTGTTGGGAAAGACGACACATGGTGGCCTAGCGTCTATAAGTCTTAAGCTATCAAGCAATAATTGCTCAGGGGTTATAGATGTGCTAAGTTGGGCGATCGTCAGCCTTTTCCTAAGAAAAAGTGTTACACCCTGAATTTTTTTTGAATTTTTTATATTTTCCTAACAAAAAGGGGATCACGAGTTTATTCGAGGTTACATATAAGGGTCAGTATAAGTTTGTCATTGGTAGAATTCAATTCGGAAATGTGAATCAAACCACGTAGACCGAGTTAAGAAGTAGCTAAGGAAGATTGATTGTTGAGTGACTAGAAGTTGAGCTGGTTTTGAAACAAACCAGCATTCAGCTGACCCAGGTTCGAATCCCAGCCATAACATTTTATTTTTATTTTTTCGTCTAGCATCGAAAACGACGCCGACGCCAACGCCGTTTTGGTCATCTTCTTCCTTGGCCCCCTCAGTTTGACGAACTAGCATTTTCGGTCGGCCGAAATCCACTACCGCAACCCTTCCCAAGGGCCAAGGGACAGTTTCTAGTCTATCCGGGACACTGAACCCACCAGAACATGGCGGAAAATTCAGGAATCAAGATTAGAACTCGAATCTATCAAAAACGGACAAAATGGATTAGGAATCAATCCCACTCCGGCAGAAATTTAAGAAAGACGGCGACTTCTTCAGATTGCGATTCAATCCAGATATCTTATCCTCTTTAGCGTTAATCGACACCTCCGAGCCTATATAAACCATCTGTTGCTTCAGTTTGAAGCTTGCACCACCCTAACTCGATTCCCTTCCTTCTCTGATGGTGGTTCCGATGAAGCTGGCGTCGATACACTCCGGGCTTCGTCGAATCGATCCAAAGCCACCAATCGATCTATCTTGACCTTACGAAGTTTTCCCCTCTATTTAATTACGGTTTCGAGCAAGTGTTGTGGGTTTTGGTCGTCGTAGGCATCGGACACGGCGGTTGGAGACGTTCCTGCAAATTGGAGAAGAAGATGGCAAAGTTGCTGTTTGGTCACCCAATTTTCTAGGTCACGGTTCAGTCCTCTAATTTAATTTTAATTACTGTCATGATCTTTAAATCGTGACAGATTTGGCCTAGCAAAACTTTCTCAGTTATTACAAGATGGCCTGGCAGTTACAAAAGTTCATTAAGTCCTTACTTCGATCCGATTCGAGCTACGAAACCGATGTTCCAGTCAACTAGCTTGTGTTACAGGTGGGTTGGTTTAAGGGGGTAAATTCCTTGGATTAATTAATTCCTCAATTTAAATAGCTATTTGGTAAACTTTGCTATTAACCAAGTTGATATTGTGATTATTTCTGAATTAATCGTTTGATGGGAACCGGATCAACGAGTGAGGTACTCGGGCCTTATTTTGGAATCGTGCATACTTAAATTAAGGTCCTTATAGTTTGTCGTTGTGATTTACTTCTAATCGAGTACTAACCCCTTTGAGTTGGTTTTCCTCCCGATAGGTTAGATTATGCAGGGTAATGAGTGACATGGATCCTCATTAATTCTGGTTTATAAAGTTATGACGCCTAAGGTTAGAGGGACTTAAGTAGTCTGAGTGACTCCCCTACTTACCTGGAAACCGAGACAGAAGGTCTCCGGTTTTGACAACAAGGTGTCGTTGCTGCAGAAAGTTCTATCTTTCCGGAATCGTAGGTTATGTATATATGATTACATGAATTAGTTTCGGTTCTTGACAAACCATGATGTTATCTGATGATGTTTGGCACCTAGTGTTTTGATGACATGCTTTTGGCGTGTTTTCTCAAATAACTAATCTACAAAAGCAGACTAGATCGAATCTCTCGAGGTTTCTTCCAATTGACTACTCAAAGAAGTTGGAAAATTACTCAGGTTTAAACACGTTGTGCGTGGTGCGAGTTCCACTACTTCTAATCTAATAAAGTACCAAAATAAAAAACAGGAAGGTTGGTTGATTGACTTAGACAGACACAGACAAGCTTGGATTTCGAATCCCCCTAAGATCATCAGAACATTGGCAATCACAGGACCAACGGTTTTCAATTCTCATTCAATCAATTTCTAAACACCACCATAACTCCTGACCCTTAGGTTTAAGACTGGCGAACGTTCGCTCTATCCGAGCTAACTACCACGATTAATTAACCGCCCAAGCTTTCGCTTCTTGCGATGAAAGAACTAACTGGTGCAATTACTCATGATTAATGAGTTACTCTTGAAGCGGATTAACCCTAACTGGTTCCTACGAAAGGCACACTCCAATGAATAGGATAATTGGTTGAATTGATGTTCTAAATTAAGTCGAATGTTCGTTCTATCCTTATCTTAACAATCATCTAAACTAGGGGATCAAGGAAGATAAGTTTATGCGCCAAACAAGGAACTGTCTAGCGACTAACCCTAACTTGCACAAACCTAATCTAGGCGACCAACCAGAAGAGAAATACAGAAACAACGAAACTAATCTAGGCGTCAACTAGACAAGAAACGCAGTAAAACAATTAAGCACAAAACAACCATGCAAGGGAAACTGATTGAACTTCGAATCTAGTCACCGCTGATCCGTGACCGCTTTAAAGCCCTGGGTCACTTAGGGTTCATGTAATCTAAGCTCTACGAGTTTAGCTACTCATATTAGATACAAGAGAATTAAAGACAACCAAGGAATACATCTCAGGTAGGAAGAACAGAGAAGAATCGTAAAACCTAATTTGACAAATCCGTGAAGCTTCAATCTCGACGATCTTTAATTCTTAGCTCCGAACTCTCCGAGGATGCTCTCAACTCTCTCTATCGACCCTCTAGGTCTCAAAATTAATCCAAGATTGAATGTGTAAAAATAATTGATGGAATATATCGTCCTTTGTAGTCGCTGCTTCTGTTTAAATAGGGTTTATTAGGGTTTTCCAATCTTGTCGCGGAAAAGGATAGAGTTTTTGGCGAAAACTTAACTTAAGAAGTTTTCTCTGAGAACTTCAGTTGAATCCTCCTGTGTGTATTTCATCAATATTTTTCGTCGAAGACTTTGACTTTTCACCGAAAACTTCTTTAAGATCGGCTGTGGGTTTCTGAAGGTATTTTCGCCGAAAGTTGTGTAGTATTTTCGGCGAAAACATTGTGCTGGGTATTTGGATCTTCAGTTCTGACTCCGGTTTGATTTTTGGTTCACTCCTTGAGGTCTTGAACACGTCCGTGGTTACGTATTTGACGGCAAAAACTTGCGCTCTTACAAGAACACTAGAAAACCATCAAATAGACCGAAAAAGGGCCAAAGTAACCAAATTAGTAGGAAATAGGGTACTTGAGTAAATATTCACTATTATACCCCTAAAACCACGTTTGAAGCAAGGAAATGTCGCTTAAATGGGGCTGAAAATCACGTCAAATTGAGTGTCATCAAATACCCCACACTTAAGCTTTTGCTTGTCCTCAAGCAAACTAAACTGGAACACACTCAAATTCATAAATGACACGAGATTAAACTGAGATTCAATTTCTAACAATTTGGTTTAGACTGTTCCACGTAGAAAAGGTGACCTACACATGCAAGAACATCAACCAAACAAATTTAGATCTCACTGCTTTCTGCACACTTCATGTAGTAGTTTAACAAAGCTCATTTCTTGGCAAACCAATTAATCATAGTTAACCGACTACGATAACACCAATTATAATAAAAAAAACTTTAAGCTCTAGCCATGATGTGGATGTGGTGGTAGGAAAAGTGACGTGGCTTGATGAACGTTGTAATGCGTGCAGTCAAATAACTACTAAGCTAGAAGCTAATAAGATCGTATTCCACGGGTCTTCTAATAATCGTCTACTCAAATGTAAAGGCAGATTATCAGGTTTAACACGTTGTGCGTGGTGTGAGTTCCACGACTTCTATTCTAGAAATGCAGGAAAATTAAAAACTAAATTGAAAGACAGATTGAAAGATTGGTTGACTTAACAAAGACGACAGACAAGCTTAAACTTCGAATCCCCCTTAGTTCACCAGAGCATTGGCAATCAACATATCAGCGGATTTCAATTCTCGTTCAATCAATTCTAAGACACCACCATAACTCCTGACCCTTAGGTTTAAGACTGGCGAACGTTCGCTCTATCCGATCTAGCTACCAAGATCAATTAGTCGCCCGGGTACGGTCACCTCTTGCGACGACTAAACTAACTGGTGGAATTACTAACGATTTATGAGTTACTTTTGCAGTGGATTAACCCTAACTGGTTCCTACGAAAGGCACACTCCAATGAATAGATTAATTGTTGATTTGGTGTTTTAAAGTAAGGCGAGCGTCGCTTCTATCCTTAGCTTAACAAGAATCTAATCTAGGTGATCAATCCAGACAAGAAACATAAACAACAAAGAACAAATCAAACATGAAAGAGAAACTGATTGAACTTTGAATCTAATCACCGCCGATCCGTGACCGCTTTAAAGCCCTGGGTCACTTAGGTTTCATCTAATCTAAGCTCTGCGAGTTTAGCTACTCATGTTCATAACGACAGAATCAAAGACAGAAATAGAGTTCATCATGAAAAGGTAGAATAGATAGAAACTATAAAACCTAATTAAGACGACTCTGGCAAAGCTTCGCTCTCCGGTAATCTTCACTCCTAGCTCCGAGTCTCCGAGATGAAAAGATGGCGTCACGATCTCTTCCTGGCTCTTCGAACTCTAAGCTCTGCTCTCTCGAACTTCTTAAGTCTAGAACTCGTGAAAGTTCTATTATGAAAAGTATGTATTATTTTGAGCCGTCGGTTAAGTATTTATACTTAACCCTATCAGCGCCGGATTAGGTCTGGATTTTTTGGCGAAAACTTCAGAAGTTTTCGCCGAAAACATCTTCAAAAAAATGCTGGCTTCCGTCAACTGATCTCTTGTGAGTTTTATGTTTAGAGTTTTAGGCGAGAACTTTGACTTCTCGCCGAAAACTTCTTCTTGAAAGCTCTGACGGTTTCTTCTTGAATTTTGGCCGAAAAATCTTGGTCTTTTCGCCGAAAACTTATGTGTAAAACGGGGCAGGAAATGTGTTGACTTGATTGACTCCTTGGATTGATTCTGGTGCAATTTCTCAAGGTTCCGATGCCTTAGACACGTCCCTGGCTACATTATTTGACGGCAAAAACCTGTGCTATCATGAAAACACTAGAAAACCATCAAATAGACCCGAAACGGGCCAAAGTAACACAAATGGCACGAGATAGAGTAGTTGAGTGAATATTTGCTATTTTGCCCTAAAAACCATGTCTTAAGACAAGAAATGTTGCTTAAATGAGGCTAATAATCATGTCAAATCGAGTGTCATCATGGCTATCGACTCGACTTCATCCGTTTCTAGTTATGTACGTTACATGTTCTAGCTAGGACCGATTTAAACAACAATTTATTTCAAGATTCAACTTCCTTCAATTTATTCACTGTATACTAGTGCTCGATACCAAACACTTCACTTACGTGTTGGAGCTGCCTAGCTCACAGTACTTGTGCCTATGCTAGTGCTCAACCCGAACACTTCACTTAGGTGTCGGGCTTGCCTAGCTTTGATTTTCAGCACTTTAAAGAACATAGCAATTAATTCGAACAACTCAGTTTACTTAATTTAACCATTTAGCCACTTGATCCTAGCTAGTTATAACTTTTACACAAGATTTCGAATTGGATTTTCGTCCAATCTCAAGCCACAATCACAGGTGAACAAATATCGAGTGAAAAACATGGGAGAACGCTAGCATTTATCATCTTAGAATGATGTTATCGAGCTTTGTGATTAACAAGCAAAATAATTTAGTTAATTCAAGTTTCAGCTACAAGAGTGATTTATGATCTGTTCTGACCTAGACTCATTTAATATCAGTGCCAACACGTTAGTTACAGGTTCTAAGTTGAACAGTCTAGACGTCATTGTGAAAAATTGAAGTCAATTTAACATCACAAGTCAAGAATTGAGCAATTCTAAGCTAGAGAAATTTCAAAAATGAAACATAGAATCACAGAAAATCAAGCAAGATCATGCATAATCCTAGAATCCTACCCCACACTTAGAACGTTCTGTGTCCTCACAGGACTAAACTAGAGTAGAGAGATACGAAGAACCTGGAAGGTGATGGTCGATGTAGGGGATGAACACGGAGCGTCCGGAGTAGAGCAAGTAGCTTCTCAAGATCCTACAAAACAAAAACAACAAAGAAGATCAAAATGATACAGGGACAAGTGTCCCGGATCCACACAAAATAAAAGTCGAAACGAAGAAGGTTTAGGGGAAATTTTGAAAATATTTTGACTCTCTTTTTTTTAAACGACACAAGTTCACGGCACCGCACTCCTAGAGAAGTCTAGAACATCTAAGTTCAATCAGATCAGCAAAAATCACACCGAAACAGCAGGCATGCAAAACGAGGTAGACCGAAAAGTCAAACAAAATGAAACTCGTCGAAATTCAACAATCAGCATCTCAAAAGATTCGAAATTGAAAACCCAACAACTAACATTGAAGACATGACTCAAGAAAATGGACGGAAAGCGACGAAGTTGGCCAAAACGTGAAAAGCTTGTTTCAGGAATAACTGGAGCTACAGAGCTCCGATTTGGGCGATCAAGTATGCGTTGGAATCAGACCGAAAAAAGGAAACTGAATTTTGAAGAATAGACACAAGTTTTTGGCGAAAAATATGAAAGTTTTCGCCGAAAACTTTGTTTGAAAACACAAAAAAAAATAAACAGATGCTCACTGTTTGAAAAACAACAAAGTTTTCAGCGAGAACTTTTAGGTTCTCGCCGAATAGTTGTTTGAAAACCTAAGTTCGAAAACTAACAACAAAAATTGAAAAAAAATTAAACTGACACTTTGGCTCCCCCGAACCTAATTCAAACGACGAAAAGACTAACTCAAAAATTCAAAAACGGACTCTAGTCGTGGGTTGCCTCCCACGAAGCGCTCTTGCTTAACGTCCTTGAGTCGGACGATACCTGGATGGCGATCAAGAGATGTCCCAACTTAGGATTTCTCTTAGACTCGAGTCGGAGTTCATGAAATACAGCTTTGGGGATCCTCCGGCAAGTGTGAACTTCTTCCCGTTTGCGTGAATTAGCTTGGTTTGTTCATCGGGAAGATGGCCATAAATTTCAAATGGCCCGAACAGTTCTTTTGAAGAAGCGTCCTTCAGAGGATCATTCTTCTCCGGTGGCTCGGTAGAAGGCTGTTTAATGACTGGCCCCCAAACCTTCTTGGTCTTTCCTGTCCCTTTCTTCTTCGTCTCGCCAGGATCCTTAGTTTGTGGTGATTTAGAAGACGAGGCTTTCAGTTCCTCCTTCTTCTTCAGTTTTTCCATGGTCGTCTTCTTCTTTTGTTTGATAGCCTGTTCAGCACCTGTTACAGATATCTTGGGGAAAACACTTGGAACATTAGTAGCAGAGTTGACCGAGGCCAACTCCACAGTTTCTACGGATAAACAATGTGCTTCTCCCTTAGGAATGTATTTCATACCGTCCTTGAGACGGAATGTTGCAGTATCCTTTCCAACCCTTAATGTTAACGAGCCATTTGGGACATTAACGTTAATGTCGGCTGTCGCCATAAATGGTCGGCCTAGGAGAAGAGTAGAATCTGTCCCTTGAGTATCCATTACTACATAATCAGCTAAGAACGTGAAAGGACCACAAGAAGTGATTACATCCTTGATTAATCCCCTAGGTTCCTTTAGAGATTTGTCAGCGAACACTAAATGCATGCTAGTAGGTTGTAGTTTACCTAGGTTCAATTTCTTATATAAACACATAGGCATAACATTTATAGATGCACCTAGGTCAACCAAACTACGCTCGACCTCAATGTCATTAATGATTAAAGGTAACATAAAAGAACCAGGGTCGGAGCACTTAGCTGGGATAGGTATGGGTGGTGATCGAGATTTGATAGCCGAGCATTTTCCTTAGAGGGAGTGGAAGGTGCTTCCTTCTCCTTCTTCAAGTTGTTCTGCTCACCGCTCCTGGTTGTGATGGCTTTAGCATGCTCATTCTTCATGGTTGGGTTGCTTTGAGACGGTGCCTAGCTGAAGAGGGGTCTGTTAGAAAACATGCTAGCAATACTATTCACCATGCTCTCCACTCGTTGACCCTGAGCGATCTGTCCATGGTTAAGAGTAGCTTGGGCTTTGAACAAGTTATCATGATCGTCGAGTCTTATCATAATCAGGTCAATCTTCTTGGTCATTTCGCTCTCCCAAGTGTTCCTCAATGCATATTCATGAGGCTGTTGTCCATGAGGATCTTGATAACTATTGCTCAAGTACTGATTCTGGCTCTGGTTGAATCCGAAGTTGTAAAGAGGATGCTCTTGGAAGCTTCCTTGTTGTTGAGGAGGTTGTCTGAACTGACGGTAATCGGAGTAGCCTTTTTGATTGTTGGTGAAGCCTTGATCAATAAAATTCACTTCCTCTATAGACCAGACATCTGTTGTACCAAAATTCTTCTTTATGTGTTTATGTACTTCGATCTTGATCTGATCTTCAAGGCTTGGTCTGCTCTTAGCTGCTTCAAACTGTCTCTCCCAATTCCTGGACCTAGATGCACAGTTTGCAAGGTGAAGAAGAGCAGCTTCTAGTGTGAGTGCGGTGTAGTCTCCGTCAGCTAAGGAGTTAACCCATTTAGTCAATTCTTCGTTCATCCCTCGGGTGAAGATCTCAGCTAGCTGTCTCTGCTCGAATCCATGATGAGGGCAATCATAGATGAGTTCTTGGAATTCATTCCAAGCATCATATAAACTTACTCTCTCATTCTGAACAAATCTGGCAATGATGTCCTTATAAGCTGTAGTTCTTGAAGGAGGAAAGTATTCCTCTACGAAGTCTTGAGCTAGATTATCCCAATCGGTGTAGTGGCCAGGTGGCTTGCTATTGAGCCATCTCTTGGCGGCGCCTCTAAGGGAGAATGGAAAGACTCGTAAGCATAATGTGTTCTTATCGAGGTTCCCACTCTTGAACGTCTCGCAAATGGTTAGGAAGTCCACCAAATGTGTGCATGGGTTATTGTGCGGCTTCCCTTCAAACTGAACATCCCTAGAGATCATTTTTAGAAGGGGGATCTTGATCTCATAGTCAGGATCGTCATTGTTGCGCGGCACAGTGATGCTAGACCGAACATTAGTCGCGCTTGGTTTATTGTAATCCGCCATGGTGCGTTGGGCAGCCGTTGCGGTAGGAGAAGCTGGTGGTGAATCTGAAGTAGTGGATGAGGCGGACGAAGATGAGGAGTTCTCCTTCAACTCCTCGATCTTGATAGGGGTAGGAGGTGTAGGCGGAGCGATTTTGACTTGCTTCGGAACTCGCGGTTGCTTTGGCGGAGTAGAACTACCTGACTTAAACTGAGAATGAGTGAGCGGGCGGTTCATAAACTTGTAAAACAACCTACAAGCAACAAAAGCAAACATAACCGGCGTAAAATCGAAGTGTGATGAAATATGAAATATGGAAAGGTAGAAGAATAAAATGCCAACTCTTCTTTCAAACAATTAGAAGATTCCCCGGCAACGGCGCCAATTTGATGACACGCTTTTGGCGTGTTTTCTCGAATAACTAATCTACAGAAGCAAACTAGATCGAATCTCTCGAGGTTTCTTCCAATTGACTACTCAAAGAAGTTGGAAAATTACTCAGGTTTAAACATGTTGTACGTGGTGCGAGTTCCACGACTTTTAATCTAATAAAGCAGGAAAAAAAACAGGAAGATTGGTTGATTGACTTAGACAGACGACAGACAAGCTTAGATTTCGAATCCTCCTAAGATCATCAGAACATTGGCAATCACAGGACCAGCGGTTTTCAATTCTCATTCAATCAATTTCTAAACACCAGCATAACTCCTGACCCTTAGGTTTAAGACTGGCGAACGTTCGCTCTATCCGATCTAACTACGACGATTAATTAACCGCCCGAGCTTTCGCTTCTTGCAACGGAAGAACTAACTGGTGCAATTACTAATGATTAATGAGTTATTCTTGAACCGGATTAACCCTAACTGGTTCCTACGAAAGGCACACTCCAATGAATAGGTTAATTGGTTGAATTGATGTTCTAAAGTAAGGCGAACGTTCACTCTATCCTTATCTTAACAAGAATCTAAACTAAGTGATCAAAGAAGATAAGTTTATGCGTCAAAGCAAGGAACTGTCTAGCGACTAACCCTAACTTGCACAAACCTAATCTAGGCGATCAACTAGGAGAGAAATACATGAACAACCGAACTAATCTAGGCATCAACTAGACAAGAAATGCAGTAAAACAATTAAGCACAAAACAACCATGCAAGGGAAACTGATTGAACTTCGAATCTAGTCAACGCCGATCCGTGACCGCTTTAAAGCCCTGGGTCAATTAGGGTTCATCTAATCTAAGCTCTACGAGTTTAGCTACTCATATTAGATACAAGAGAACTAAAGACAACCAAGGAATACATCTCAGGTAGGAAGAACAGAGAAGAACTGTAAAACCTAATTTGACGAATCCGTGAAGCTTCAATCTCGACGATCTTCAATGCTCAGCTCCGAGCTCTACGAGGATGCTCTCAACTCTCTCTACGACCCTCTAGGTCTGGAAATTAATACAAGATTGAATGTGTAAAAATAATTGATGGAATATATCGTCCTTTGTAGCCGCTGCTTCTGTTTAAATAGGGTTGATTAGGGTTTTCCAACCCTGCTGCGGAAAAGGATAGAGTTTTCGGCGAAAACTTAAGAAGTTTTCGCCGAGAACTTCAGTTGAATCCGCCTGTGTGTATTTCTGCAATAGTTTTCGGTGAAGACTTTGACTTTTCGCCAAAAACTTATTCGCGATCGGCTGTGGTTTTCTGAAGGTATTTTCGCCGAAAGCTGTGTAGTATTTTCGGCGAAAACATTGTGCTTAGCAGTTGGATCTTCGGTTCTGACTCCGGTTTGATTTCTAGTTCGCTCCTTGAGGTCTTGAACACGTTCGTGGTTACGTATTTGACGGCAAAAACATGCGCTCTTACAAAACACTAGAAAACCATCAAATAGACCCAAAAAGGGCCAAAGTAACCAAATCGGTAGGAAATAGGGTAGTTGAGTGAATATTCGCTATTTTACCCCTAACACCACGTTTCAAGTAAGGAAATGTCGCTTAAATGGGGCTGAAAATCACGTCAAATCGAGTGTCATCATGTTTACAGGTGGTAAAGCCTCGCTAGCTAGTCCTCCATTGGGAACATCGATAGATACGAGTCCCTACCTGGTGATGGGGTTAGGTATTGTTAGCCCCAATTGATTCACGGTATTTGGGTACGGATAGCCCCAACCAGATGATGGGAGTTGGGTGAAATTAGCCCCGATCGGATGATGGGAGTTGGGTATTAATAGCCCCAATCGATTCATGGTAGTCGGGAAGAATGTGCGAGAGATGCGGTGAACGAGGTTTTGAGCATGTACAATTCTCTTATTGGCAAGTTTCCCGAAGCCAAGATGGGAGTTTTCTAGAGGCCCGTGGGACTCAAGATGGAGCAGCTGAAGGCCGAAGTTAAACAGTTGGAGGAATAGGAGGTCGGTTCTTATTAATGATGTATTCTGCTACCCTTTTTGAGAGGGTTTATTTGATAAATGGTGCAGAAACTAAACTATTCTTGTCACTTTTGAATCTTTATGATGTTTGGCTATTGTAGCTTCTGTATAAGAAGAAAAGGAAGTTCCTTGCTGCTCATGACTTGCTATGATCATAGTAACCTGGATCATTTATGGAATGGAGTTCACTGATGTTGTCAACAACCCTTTTCGCATTTCTGGTGAAATGAATTGGCACTTTGGCATGTGCTACTAAGTACTAACCCTCGTGATAAATGACATTTAATGTTAGTTTGATGTTAGTTTTCTAGGTTGAAATTGTCAGTTTGTTTTCTGTTGGATCTTAGTAATGAACTAAGCCAGCCAGGCAGCTCTTGTGCAAAATAGATTTGCATAGTGTTATTTCATGTAGTTTATGAGCTATAGGGTCATACTCATACTGGTTATTTAGCAGCCTGAGCGGTATAGAATGAAATATAGTTGGAAGATGGTGTTTTAATAACATATATATATATAAGCTGGCAGCAACAAGGTTCTCTCCTTCCTGGTGTTCAAGCTAACATGGTTTAATATTCAGAACAAAACGTTGTGGTTTATTTTTTTAACATGGCAACTCCTGTTATGGTTTATTTTTAGAGATTAAACATCACAATTTGTTACGCACTGACCATCCCGTTAGCAATAATTGTTTCGGTAAGAAATCCGTATATAAAACAAATGTCTAACTCTAGCTGAGCAGGCAGACACAACACATTTCCAACATAAAACAAAAATTACACATACAAGCATGAGGGTCATAAGTACCACAGAAGCTAGGTAGCTATAGCTAGTACTAGTAGCAGTATTACAGTTTCCCCTAAATCCAGTCGCCTTCAATAATTACAAACCCATCAATGTTTGTTTGACGTTTAGCATCCACTGTGCTTAAAAATGCACTGCAATACATTAGACAGAGACGCCAAAAATGTCCCATGGAATCCGAGAAAAGAGAGTGAGATTCTCTTTTAAAACCTCGTTACTATACACAGTAGCATCTCAACCTCATCAATTCATTTCATCTATGCTCACTTCTTCCTTTCAAACAAGTGGCATTTCATTATCAATTATCATACCAAACTGACAATTTAATAGAACACTTCGGTGCACCCAGCTACTGGTGCACCGCTTGCATGCCGTGATCTCATCCGTCCGTTCAATCAACGGATCTCAAACCTTTGAATTAAATAGGATTAAATTAATTAATTTTATTATTATTATATTTCCCTATAACCTAATTGCAGTATGATATCTACTATTAGATTAAAATACAATAAAGCCATTAAAATTTATAAACTGGATTAAAAAAAATCCACTTGAATTTTCTGTCATCTTGTTATCTTCAACCTAATCATCTCCCTAACTCAAGAAATAAACATTCAGTTCATAGTTCTTCTCCGTCGGCCGATAAGTAACACAAACACGACGGCAGCTCATCCCTCTCCAACCCAGATCCATTTTCGTGTAAAAATATACTTCTCCGTCTATCTAGCCTAGTTTACTGGCGATCCTATTTCAACCGAATCGATGGCCTTAATCAGCTGAATCTTAATCGACGGAAGAAGACGCTGGTCGTGGAGGTCCCGACGGCCTAAAACGGCTGAATCCCAACCACCGACACTTTGATCTTCGGTGCTGGTGGCCTTAATCAGCCAAATCTCAATCGCCGGAAGAAGACGTTGACCATGGAGGGCCCGACGGCCTAACACGGCTGAATCCCAACCACCGACGCTGTGATCTTCGGTTTCGGTGACCTTAATCAGCCAAATTTCAATCGTCCGAAGAAGACATTGGCCATGGACATGGGCCGCCGGTGGTTTGGGTTGTCAATTTCTTTCTATGTTTGTCCCGCCGATTACCACGCCAACATGGCTTGGTTTAGTTGGTCTGATCTACTTGGGTCGGTTAATTATAAAAATCGATTTGTGTTTGGTTTGGTTGGTAGAAATATTTGTTACGGAACTCTTGAAAAAAAAGAAACTAGTATAGGGGATTGAGAATTAGGGGAAATATGAAAATAGGGGAATGGTGGAAAAGTGTTTGTTAAAAGTTGGAGGATGTTAAATTACATTGTTTGGTATGTATATTTGGTAAAGAAAATAGGAGGGGAAGACAGTGGGTCCCATTATTCTATTTGGGGGAAGTCAGGATTTCTGATAAAAGTAGAAATTGTCAGAATACACATTCTGGAGACAATAAGAAACTCTGGGTATCTGAAATACAAAACTCCAGCTCCATTAGACAGTAAACAAACAAGGATATCTCAGAATACAGAGTTTCCAAAAAACACAGTTGAATTTCCCCTATACCAAACGACCCCTAAATTACATTACGAAACTCTTGCCCATAGAAACGGAATACTTATATTTATATCATTATTATTTTTAAGGCGTATCATTAATATTTTTATATTGCTAATTAATAGCACTGTGTACTATAGTGGAATATTTTCCAGATTTGGCCTTTATTTACGTGGGTTGCTATTTGCAGTTCATGTTTTACTGTACGCGATCCGTATTTTCACATAAATAAACAATTATGTCCTTGCAATACATTTTTACTAACGCAATCCGTTTTTACTAACGTAGTCCGTTTTTTACTAACCCTGTCCGTGTTTTACTAACGCAGTCCGTTTTTACTAACGCAGTCGGTTTTTGTTTGCTTGGTTTGTAGGCTTGTAGGAATTGAAAAAATCTTTCATAAACAAATTGAGAAGACATGAGTTGGATATATACTATTTTTTTTATTTGACGGTAAGTTGGATATATACTGTTCGGTAGGGCAAAGGATCTGCGTCCAGGATTGTAATCCTGGAACAATTCCAAACCTAAATTCGAAGGGGCATTCTGGTCATTAAAAAAAAACAAAAAACCCTATTCCTAAATTGGAACTGCCGTCCTCCTCAACACACATCAACACAACACCTACAGTCCATCGCCGCCGACCGACTCAGAGTGCATACATCTATTGGGTGAGAGGGAGCAAGGGTCGTTTTGAGTGGTTTCGATCCGAGCCAGAGCAGATCCGACATCGGACGGCTGGTCAGCGGGAGCAGAGTAGCGGCGCCGGAAGATCGAGTCGGAACTCGGAAATCGGCGGCCGACGAAGCACGATTCCTCCTCCACCTTAGCTATAACGCCAGCCTACCTTCTTCTTCTATATTTTCTTTCAATAACCCCTGCCTCACCACCATTTGACAGAGTTGGAAGCAAGGCGATGTGCTACGTCGATCTATCGGCGAGGAGAAGTGGATTAATTGATGGATTTCAGATTCGAAAGCACCGGTGATGAAGGTAAAAGTAGAATTGGTTGCCGAGGTGTTGGTGAGGATGAATCGGGAGAAGGATCTGATGATATAGATAGAGATTTGGGTCCGAATGGAGGAAGGGATAGGAGATGGTGTTAAATTGTTCTTGTGTAGTTCTTGATTGTTGACAGGAGAGATGGTGCGACGGAGGAGACTTCCGGCGGCTGAGAGTGAAAGGTTGAAGAAGAGGGATGTGTTTTTTATGTGCTAAAATTGAGTGACTGATTTGTAAATAAGAAAATTGTAGTGATTGCTTAGTAATAATTGAAAGTTTGGAGTGTGGTTGGGTAGGAGGGATTTTGTGTTGGGTAACAGGATAGTTTTAATCTTAGGATGATGATGTTTTGCTGATGATGATGTTTATTGGGAATAAAACTGATTGTTGTATCATGTTGATTATCGATGATGATTATTGAACTAGTTAATTTGATAACTAGTTAACTTGATTGGATAACTAGTTAACCCGATTGGATAACTAGTTAATAACCTGATTGGATAACTAGTTAACTCTATTGGTTAACTAGTTAACTCGATTGGTTAACTAGTTAACTCGATTAGATAACTGGTTAACTTGATTGATTAACTGGTTAACTCGATTGGTTAACTAGTTAACTCGAGTAGATAACTAGTTGACTCGACAAGATAACTAATTAATTTGATCGGTTAACTAGTTAACTTGATAAATCATGATGTTAAGCAAGTTAACTAGTTAACAACTTGGTAACTAGTTAACTCGATTAGATAACAGGTTAACTAGTTAACTCGATAAATCATGATGTTAACTAGTTAACTAATTAAAAACAACATAACTAGTTAGATAACCTATTAACAAAAATTTAGTTAGCTGATCACGGTAATTCGTTAACTAATTATCAGCAAAATAACATGTTAACTCGATTGGTTAACTAGTTAACTCAATTAGATAACATGTTAACTAGTTATTTGCTGATAACTATTAACTGTAAAAACTCAGGTTAACTAGTTATCAATACAAAAATCTTGTTTAACAAGTTATTAGTAAATATCCGGTTAACTAGTTAACTTATTCTCGCCGGAAAAGTCACCGGAGTTTGTCGGTCTACGGAGCCTCACTGGAAAACTCACCGAAAAACATGTTAACTAACTAGTTAACCGTAAAAAATCAAGTTAACTAGTTATCAATAAAAGTCATGCTAACAAGTTAATAGTAAAAATCAGGTTAACTAGTTAACTTGTCCTCGCCGGAAAAGTCGTCGGAAAACATGTTAACTAACTAGTTAACTGTAAAAACCCAAGTTAACTAGTTAACTAGTTTATCAATAAAAAAAACATGCTAACAAGTTAATAATAAAAATCAGGTTAACTAGTTAACTTGTCCTCACCGGAAAAGTCACCAAAAAAGTCGCCGGAAAAATCACCGAAAAAGTCACCGAAAAGTCGCCGGAAAAGTCACCGGCGGCCGGCGACCGGTGGCCGGCGACGGTGACCGGCAACGGTGGCCGGCGACTGCAACATAAACAGTAACAGATATAAAAATTTAAAATAAAAGTAATAATTAAATATTTAAATTAAATATAATAATTAAATGATTTGTGTAAAGTCCTAAATACCCCAACAAATCTGGACCATTAGATTGGTCAAATGGTCAAATTAGATCTAATGGTTGAGGATGGGTTTGGAACTTTCCAAACCCAAATTATATTGGACGCTGATCTGATCCCGTTCGGTAGCACATGAGGGTATAATATATAAATTTATTATTAGGTTATGAAAAAAAAGAGAACTGAAATAAATAAAGTAGGCTAAAAATAATCTCATAAATAAAGGCCAAATCTGAAAAATATTCCACTATAGTACACGTGCTATTAATTAGCAATATAAAAATATTAATGATACACCTTAAAAATAATAAACATATAAATATAACTATTCCCTTTTTTTGGGCAAGAGTTTCGTAAGGCATCGGACCTGCGTCCAAACTTTATAGTTTGGAACGGTCCAACCTAATCAAGCAAGGGGTAAAATTGGAAAAACAAAATAATAGCCTTTCCCCTAACTCCTTTTCCTTCTCTGCTCGATATTAAGCTTCTTGCCGCTGTTCAAACGTCGACCACACCATATCATCCCTTCCTTTTCCCCTTCCCTTCCCGATTCTTCTTCCCGTCGCCTTCCGATCAAGTCCCGGCCTCCACCAAATAACCCCTACCTTTCCCCTTCCTGATAATTTTGATTTCCTTCTTCATGTTCGATCTATTTGTACGGCTTGCGGAGCAGTGGAGGGAGATTAGATGCGGCGGCCGGAGGTAGAGCAGCTTGGCTACAAGCTTGGATTTCGCGGGTTCACGATGAGTGGGTCGTCGGCCTTGCTCTTCTTCGTCTTTCGATCTATTTGTACGACACAGGGAGCAGCGGAGGAATAGTAGATCAGATCTGGCGGCTGGTGGAGGCAGAGCATCTTAGCTACGGTGTGAGGCGGAGGTCGGCTACGTGAGGCGGCCGACGGAGAGGGTCGGAACTCGGAGGTCGATGATGTCGACGGCAGTGTAGGCATTTTACTGAAGCCCAATGAAGTCACAAATTTAATTGATTTGCAAATTAGTCACTGGCTATGTCAAATGACTCATTTGCAGTTGTAAAAACTTTGAGGATTGTTTTGATAATGATGATGTTTCGATGATGATGATGTTTTGATGATGATTATGTTTATTATGAATAAAATCTGTTGTTGTTTCATGATGATGTTGATTATGGATGATGATGGTTGAACTAGTTAACCTAGGTAACTCTAGTTAACTCGATTAGATAACTAGTTCACAGTATGATAACTAGTTAACTCGATTGTATAAACTAGATTCGACAAGTTAACTAGTTAACTCGATTGGTTAACTAGTTAACTCGTTATCTTAATTATGATGTTAACTAGTTAACTAATTAAAAATAACATAACTAGTTAACTAAAATAAAAATTTGTTAACTAGTTATCAAATCATGATGCTAACTAGTGAACTAGTTATCTCAATTCGTTAACTAGTTATTAGCAAAATAACATGTTAACTAGTTAAACTCGATAGGTTAACTAGTTAATATGATAAGATAACTAGTTAATTCGATAAGGTAATTAGTTAACTCGAGTAGATAACTAGTTAACTTGATTGGTTAACTAATTATCAATAAAAAGGCGTCTTAACAAGTTATTAGTAAAAATCAGGTTAACTAGTTAACGCGATTGGTTAACTAGTTAACTCGATTGAATAACTAAATTTGATAAGTTAACTAGTTAACTCGTCGATTTTGATAACTAGTTATCAACTAAAAATCTTGTTAAACTAGTTAACAACTTGATAAATAGTTAACTCAATTGGTTAACTAGTTAACTCGATTAGATAACATGTTAACTAGATAACTAGTTAACTATAAAAACTCAGGTTAACTAGTTATCAATAAAAAATATTGTTAACAAGTTGTTAGTAAAAAATCAGGTTAACTAGTTAATTTGTCTTCGACGGAAAAAACACTGGAGCTTGGTTGATCTTTAGAGCCTCGTCGAAAAAGTCACCGGAAAACATGTTAACTAACTAGTTAACTGTAAAAACCTAAATTAACTAGTTAACTAGTTATGAATAAAAAAATCATGCTAATAAGTTAATAGTAAAATCAGGTTAACTAGTTAACTTGTCCTCGTCGGAAAAGTCGTCGGAACAGTCACCGGAAAAAGTCGTCGGGGAAAAGTCACCGAAAAAAGTCATCGGAAAAAGTTGTGGTGACCGGAGGTCCGGCGACCGTCGGCCGGTGACCGGAGGTCCGGCGACTGTCGGCCGGCGACCGGACGTCCGGCGACCATCGGCTGGCGCCGGTGGCCGGTGACAGTTGACGGCAACAGTGCCCAAAGTAATAAAAAATAAAGCATTTAAATAAATAATAATAATAAAATATTTAAATTAAATATAATAATTAATTTATTTGTGTAAAGTCCTAAATACTCTTAACAAATCTGGACCATTAGATTGGTCAAATGGTCAAAGTAGATCTAATGGTTGAGAATGGGTTTGGAACTTTCCAAACCATCATTCTCTTGGACGCTGATCTGATCCCGTTTCGTAATGTGATTTAGTTTCTTTTTTTTTCAAGAGTTCCGTAACAAATGTTTCTACCAACCAAACCAAACACAAATCGATTTTTATAATTAACCGACCCAAGTAGATCAGACCAACTAAACCAAGCCGTGTTGGCGTGGTAATCGGCGGGACAAACATAGAAAGAAATTGACAACCCAAACCACCGGCGGCCCATGTCCATGGCCAATGTCTTCTTCCGGCGATTGAAATTTGGCTGATTAAGGTCACCGAAATCGAAGATCACAGCGTCGGTGGTTGGGATTCAGCCGTGTTAGGCCGTCGGGCCCTCCATGGTCAACGTCTTCTTACGGCGATTGAGATTTGGCTGATTAAGTCCACCAGCACCGAAGATCAAAGTGTCGGTGGTTGGGATTCAGTCGTTTTAGGCCGTCGGGACCTCCACGGCCAGCGTCTTCTTCCGTCGATTAAGATTCAGCTGATTAAGGCCATTGATTCGGTTGAAATAGGATCGTCGGTAAACTAGGCTAGATAGACGGAGAAGTATATTTTAACACGAAAATGGATCTGGGTTGGAGAGGGATGAGATGCCGTCGTGTCTGTGTTACTTATCGGCCGGCGGAGAAGAACTATGAACTGAATGTTTATTTCTTGAGTTAGGGAGATGATTAGGTTGAAGATGACAAGATGACAGAAAATTCAAGTGGGTTTTTTTTAATCCAGTCTATAAATTTTAATGACTTTATTGTACTTTTATCTAATAGTAGATATCATATTGCAATTAGGTTATAGGGAAATATAATAATAATAAAACTAATTAATTTAATCCTATTTAATTCAAAGATTTGAGATCCGTTAATTAAACGGACGGATGAGATCGCGACATGCAAGCGGGTGCACCGGAGTGTTTTCCAATAGAATATATATACAATTCACATTGTCTTCTATAATGCTTCATTATTGTATCAGTCAAAGGATTAGACAGGTTTATGCTTGATGGCCCCCCAGCCCAGGAGAGGCCCAAGGCCCATTAGAGTTCCTGGTATGCGCCCTGCTGACGTCAGAGTGACCCACGCCCTGACGACGTCAGCGGCCGCCCTGGTCAAGATCAGTCATATCTCTGACACCGCCCACGCCGTTGACAAGACAGGGATCACTCTCACATGCGCGGTCCACTAGGCTGGCAACACGTGGCACTAGGGCCCTTGCCACCTTGGACCCATAAATAGGAGGTTCCCCACACAACGCAGGACACGACACACCCAGACCATACACCCGATACTGCACGCTAAAGGCCTTGGTCATCCGCCCTATTCAAGGGCGCACGCCCCGTACTTCTCTGTTATCCTTTCCCCATTCTCAATATCTATCCTTACCCTCACTCTATTTCTAACGCCTGACTGTACGCCTTGCGGAGAAAGGACAACCAAAAAGACACCACTCCCACAATGAATGATATATCTTCAAACAGAGAAAAAATATTACTATTTAGGACATGGTTTCCTTATAGGACCCCAGAAGGGCAAAAGGACAACCAAAAACATTACTCCCACAAAGAATCATATATATGCCAGTGGACACCAGATCTTGTATAAGTCCCAAATAGAACCCTATAGAAGAAAGAATCATTCAAAGGCCATATGAGCAACCTTGTTGTCCAACATCATCCATCACCAATTCTTGAGGCAACTTAGCTTTGACTGTACCAACAAAAATTTAGTTCTCATGTACCAGAACTTGAAACCAACCCCAAACATGTTCCTCCAAATGATTCTTGAGGGGAAAAGGACCATTCAAACAACATAAGGACTATTTGAGTAGATTATCAGACATCAGCCATACAATATTAATAGGAATCTATCTTAGAATTCAGCACCATCGATAAGAAGTTTGTTACGAGTTCCATGCCCATATTGGAAGGATACACCCTGAATAGGTTCCAGCCTTGAACCCTATAGACAAAAAGCTAGTCCAAATTTAGAAATTTAGGATGAAAGAACTCACATACAAAGGAAATGAAACCTTCATCTTTCCTGACATCATGTAAATATTTTTAGAAAACAAAGTATGAGTGAAGAAAAGGACATAAAGTACCAAAAATCACATTAAACTCGTAAAGTTTTATGATCCGACAGAAGCAGGAGATGGCAGAGGATTGAAATATTTTTTTTAAATGGAAATCCTTTAAAACCGTAATTTTATATCACCAAAGCAAACATTTTAATGCTAGGGTTTATGCACAATGAACAATAGAGGCATTTCACGACAAAAAAGACCTTAGACACCGACTTGATAATCCGAAACTCACATGTGCATCCAACGTTTCGAAGAATATAATTCGGAAGTATATGACCAAAAGTTGTGAAAGAACCCACAAACCAGCAGAGTAGAAGCTTTCTGATCAAGATCTTTAGTAACCCCATCGTCGAAACTTCAATTGAGAAAGAAAACTATTGGTGGAGAAAAGGCAAATGACTAATCATTAATCATATCACAGTCACAAAGTTTCAAGGTCTGATAGAATCGGAGAGTGCAAAAGATTGAATTCTCCATTGCGAAGTGAAACTTATGAAACCCTCGTATCCAACACAAAAAATTTGCTTACAGATTGATTTCATGAGGTTCTCTTTCAGACTCGCCAAACCCTATCTCGGCATTAATTCCTTCCTTCCTTTAGACTGGAGGGAAAATTGAAGTCGTGGATTTTTTTCTCAGATATTTCTCCAAGTCTCTCGCACACGCCTCGCCAGAGATTTCTCCAAGTCTCTCTCACACGTCTCGGCTGGGAACCTGATTTTCGGTGTGTCGTTGATAGTGGGTGCGGCGGGACGGCGAAAGGGACATTGACAAGCGTCTTCGAATAAAAGGCCTTGGACGGAAAGACGTCGTGTTGGACACCATCACCACAGCCCTCGAGTACACCTTCCGGCTTCGATGGCTGCCCATATAGGATTATCTCTTTTTTTTTTAAAGTGCCCAGATAGGATTAGAAATCGCCCTTAGCGGAGGGCAGGGGCTAGAGCTGGCAAAATGCTGACCCGGCCCGATAAACCCGCCCAGCCCGCCCGGCCCAGCCCGACCCGTGGCCCGATTGACCAAAAAGTCAACAATCCAACCCGCAGCCCGATGAACCCGCAACCCGATGAACCCGCAACCCGACTAACCCGCGACCCGATTAACCCGCAACCCGACTAACCCGCAACCCGACTAACCCGCAACCCGGCTAACCCGTAACCCGACGAACCCGTAACCCGACTAACCCGCAACCCGCCCGCCCGACCCGAATAACTCGATTGTCACACAATTCATAATATTCAGTGCTTCAAATATCAACATTATGTCATTATTGAAGATATAAAAAATTTAATCTACTTCTGACTTCACCAAGTTTATTTCCAAAATAATTAAAATCAATTATATATAACATTGACAATCATAGTTGTAAATACTTCCATCTACCTGAACGAGCACGACTGCTCTGCACCATATGTCCATATCCATGTTTTTAAGTTCTTTCACCAATTAGCAATACAAGCAACTAATATAGTATGCAACACTACATAATTCGACACCAAACATTCATAATTCATAGAATAATCCAAAAGTCAAGTTTCAAACCTGTTGATATATAGAAACACAATACTGATGAACATTAAAGTTTAAACCACTCATCCATACTTCAACCTTCAAACCAAAATTATAAAGAAAAAGTGTTATAACAAAATATTCATTCTGCATTGTCAACACTCAACAACAATGAATCCTGCAGCAACCAGAAACTAGAATGCATCTATGCAAGACTCACGTCTTCTCCATCAGTAACACTTAGCACCATCAGTAACAGTGTTAAAAATCTTAAGAACGTTGACTATATTTGTCATCTAACATAAAATCAAAACGTTTGGTCTAAAAATGTCATAAAAGAAAGTCGCTAGATTTGATACTTTTTTGAAAGAATTGACTAAATTTATAAATGAGTCCAATGTTAAACCCTCCTAGACCTTAAAAGCTAAAGTATATTCAATTTCATTTCATTTATTATAAGTATATTTAATTTATAAAAATGAATTATTATTTTTAATATATGAACAACTGCTACAATCCTTAAGAGTTAAGCCTACTCGCGATTAAAAATTTAATATATTTTTAAATTATTTATCACATAAAAAATTTACATAAAATTTTACAAATTGTAGTTGAGAGTTGAGACTAGTAAGTAATAACCCGTGGGCAACCCGAGACCCGCCCGACCCGCGACCGATGAACCCGCGACCCGATGAACCCGCGACCCGACGAACCCGCGACCCGGCGAACCCGCGACCCGGCGAACCCGCGACCCGCGAACCGACGCGAACCGCGACCCGACGAACCCGCAACCGACGAACCCGTAACCCGACTAACCCGCAACCCGACTAACCCACAACCCAACTAACCCGACCCGTGGCCCGCCCAGCCCGCCCGTTTGACAGCTCTAGCAGGGGCAAAGAGGGTGTCTTGAATGGGGATTTTTTCGGTGACAAAGGAGAAACTTTGTCTCCTACACAAAGTTAAATTCCCACCCTTGATCTCATCCTATTTTCCTAATTAATAATCTTATCTAATTAAATAAATTATTTAACTGACCCACAATTCCCACTTCGGCTTCTTCCAAAACTGCCATATTTTCTTTTTATTTTCCTAATTTAATGGTCAATTATTATTGTTATATTTTTTAAATCCTCATCCTTAAAATATGGAACAAAATATTTTGTTTACTTATTTCACTACTCCTGTATCCTTTTTCTTCCTTCTATAATATTTTTTGGCTTGCATATACTCAAATATAAACTGATGACATATATTCAAATATAAATTTCATCTAACCTAACTGATGACATATATTCAAATATAAAATTCCATCTAACCTATCATTGGCTGGAAAACGTGTTAATGGTTCATTACTAATCGTAATTTTTTGCCTATTGTATGTGAAAATTAATCTAATTAGTAGATCAATGAGAATGATACAAATGCACCGAAAATGAAATAATACCAGTACTGCTCGAAATACTAGTATAATAATTACTACAATGATGCTCTGATAAATACTATTATAAGTCACCAATGTAAATACTAGTACTGATTCAATACATACAATGGTTGTTTATAACACTCAAAATTGATTAAGTTACAGATTAAACCATCGAAGCTATATGATTCAAAGTAGAGCTAAGAGATCCAACAATTATGACTTTGTCAGCTAAAGACACCGATGCTCCTTCAGCTCCTGCAAACATACCGACCAAAGATCAGAAACAAGATTTTTCCAATCAAAACAATATGCGCACTAACAAACAGGCAGCTTGAACATAAACTCATACATGACGATTAATCCAACGCATACTAGTATTACGAATATACAAATATTGTGAATATACTAGTATTGAATGTACCACAATTCTCGATAATTTTCATATTAACCATATGATTAATACCCCAAGCATCTTTCTTTACCCCTGCCAATAAATTCAGTTTAGAAGCAAACTTTAAATTGAGATTCATGAGTTTCATACTGCTCTGTTTTTGTTTTTAAAGAAAAGCAATAGTTACTTGGGTAGATCATCATATTTCAAAATGTGTAGATGGCAGGCGGCTGGATGTTTTTTCTAGCAGTTTTACTACCAAGAAAACTAAACTCATGAAATCGTGATTGAACATTAAAGCTCAATGCAAGGATTCACATAAGGCGGCAGAGTAGTATCATTAAAATCTGGAAAGTTTTGAGCCAAATCATCGCTTTAGAAAACGTAATCAAACATACTAGTACAACGAGCATACAAGTATTGTACAGATTCATTGAATTTGATGTGAAGCAACACAAACACAATACCATAATTCACTTAACAAGGATTTGTGGAACTTCCGGATTAGAGGAGTGTTTTTGCTGGGTTGTGTGGGTAGTAGGCTACTGGGTATTATGTTTTGTGGGATGTGCTCTGTCTTTTTTCATTGGGAAAGGAAGGCGTTTGAGCCTTAGGGATTAAGTTAGGGGGTTGGGTTTTTGGCGTGGGTATTGCTGATGTTGTTTGGGTAGTTTATGCTTGGCTCCATTTCCAGAAATCAAGTGGTTTAATCCAATTTTAGATCCAAACAGGCTAGAAAGAACAAACAGAAAAAAGCCTAAACACGATTTCCAGTGCAGAATTAAGTGGTGTTAATCCAATTTCAGAGTATATTTTTGTACAATACTTGTATCCTAGTAGTACTAGTATATACCTGTACCTACCTCTATCGCAAATCAATGGCAGGAGCAGAGTCGTGGCTTCAGAATCCTCGATTTTCTTCGGCGATAAGGGAAATTAGATGTGGCCAGGATCGAATCCTACAGATCAGATGGGCAAATGGAATTAATTACCAACAAAACAAGGATGAGCGCCGGCGGGGGAAGCTTACCTGTTTATCGGCGGCGAGGCTGATGCTTGAGACGCGGCAGAGCCGTCAGGAACCACCGACAGTCAGCGATGGCAGGGGAAAAGCTCGCCTCACCAGAGACGGCCACCGCACGGGAAAGAGGCACCGGACTGGACAGCCGACGCCGTCCGAAAAGTAATCGCCGTCCGGTGGAGTGTGATCGCCGTCGGCGCCGTCGGTGAAGAGCTGTTGATTTTCAGAGGTTGAGAATGGTGGGGCTGTCGCGAGAATTGACCTAGGGTAGTGGACGGCAAGTAAAAAAATTAAAACAAAAACAATAATTTTGGCCTAAATATATACTAGTTCTACCATCCGTTAGATTCAACTTATGGAGATCTGACGGCTGTGGAGTAACTTTGTATAGGATACAAAGTGTAGTATTTGTCACCCACCGCGCTCCCTGTCTTGAATCATCTTTATGTCGGTTATACTTTCTACTGTATTTATAATAGGGCTTCCTTTCTCTAAAGTAAACGTAGGATTTATATTTATACAAATTAGTAGGGGTTAGTCGAAATGAGTTGGGGATAAAGTATCAAGTATTTTTTAATTATTTATTTATGAAAACTACATTAAGCAGATTAATAGGCAAGGGATCACCATCCAACATTTGCATGGGTTGAAAAGCTCTTTGACTAATGTAATGGTATAGATTGTTAGGGGTATTTAGGACATTTCACATATATTTTATTTTAAATTAAATCAAATCAGTCGGCCGGTTTAATTGGTTAGACCATAAACCAAATGGTGGTTTGGTTGGCTTAACACTGGAAAATTCAATACTCAAATGGGAAATTAAAATTGCCTTTTACAAGGTTTGAACCCTTGTCATCCATAAGGAGACAACAACACATTTATCATCTACGCCAACTAAATTGAGTGTTTGAATAACATATTCATTCAATAATAACTAAACTGTGTGAACAATTAACACAGATTAAACATGCATTACCACAAACTATCATAAATTTAAATTCAAGTGTTACTAATTAATAAATATTTTTATTGAATAATAAAAATAGCAATTATACAAAATAAAATAATTTTGATCCTAACCTACGAGTCCATTTGCAATTTTATTCATTTTTCGACATATACTAATTTTGACATATACCATATCGTTGTCTTCACTTGTTCAATGTATAGTACGATCATTCGATACGGTTATGAAAACAATGGTCTTTGATGACTCTCCGGCGACAGGCCGTCATCACCGATGACTTTTCCGATGACCGACCAGCCTCCGGTGAGACTCCGACGACTTTTCCGGCGAAGACATGTTAACTAGTTAACACCTTTTTTGCTGATGACTAGTCAACAGTGTATTTTTTACTGATAACTAGTTAACATGGTTTTTAAACTGATAATTAGTTAAAAACGTTTTTTGTTGATAACTTGTTAACAGATTTTAACCTGATAACTAGTTAACGAATAATCATATAATTAAAATTATAACCGGCAAGGACAAATTAACTAGTTAACATGGGTTACTAATAACTAGTTAACAGGTTATTAGCAGATAACTAGTTAACCCGATTTTTTTCTAATAACTAGTTAACATGTTATCAGTAGATAACTAGTTAATATGTTATTTTAACTAGTTAACGAGATTTTTTGTTCACGGGTTATTTTAACTAGTTAACATCATGATTTAGATAACTAGTTTACAAGATTTTAGTTGATAACTAGTCAACAGTAAGTTATCTAGTTAACATCATAACATCATGACTAAGATAACTAGTTAACATTTTTTAAGATGATAACTAGTTATTAAAATTGGTTAACTAGTTAACTAGTTAACATGTTATCTTAATGTTAACTAGTTATTTTATTAGTAACTATTTAACTAATCAAGTTAACTAGTTAACATTATGATTTAGATAACTAGTTAACCCCTTTTTTTTATTGTCAACTAGTTAAAAGTGTTTTTTAATTGATAACTAGTTAACATCACTTTTTGTTTGATAACTAGTTAACATCGCTTTTTGTTTGATAACTAGTTAACAAAAATTTAGTTGATTACTAGTTATCAAAATTAGTTAACTAGTTAACAAATTTTTTTGCTGTTAACTAGTTAATCGTGGTTTTTTTTACTAAAAACTAATTAACCGTGGTTTTTTGACTGAAAACTAGTTAACATCGTTTTTGTTTGATAACTTGTTAACAGATTTTAATCTGATAACTAGTTAACGAGTAATCATATGATCAAAATTTTAACGAGATTTTTTGTTAACAGGTTATCTAACTAGTTATGTTATTTCTACCTAGTTAACTAGTTAACATTTTAGTCAACTGGTTATCAAAATTAGTTAACAGGTCATTCTAATGTTAACTAGTTAAGAAATTAGCATAATTAGTTAACTAGATAATTAATCTGAGTTAACTAGTTAACATCATGACTAAGATAACTAATTAACATTATGACTAAGATAACTAGTTAGCATTATTACTTAATAATCCTACAATTTTTGTAATTACAAGTAAGTCACTAAACTTTATCATGCAATACAAAAGTCCTCCGCCTCCAATTTCACCTCCCCTGCCATCTGGATCCCTTCTCTCTCCTATCTGGATCTCTTCACTTCACTTGCCATAGTTAGGGGTGCTGACGAGCCGAGTCGAGCCGAGCTTTGCCCAGCTCGAGCTCGGCTCGTGAGGTTCGAATGCTGGCTCGAGCTCGGCTCGAGCTCGTGTCGAGCTTTCACACTCGAGCTCGAGCTCGGCTCGACCAAACTTTTATTGGCTCGAGCTCGGCTCGACTTGGCTCGAAGCTAGCTCGTTAACGAGCCTACACGAGCTCGAGCTCGTTAAGGCTCGTTACGAGCCTACACGAGCTCGAGCTCGTTAAGGCTCGTTAACGAGCCTTAACGAGCTCGAGCTCGTGTAGGCTCGTTAACGAGCTAGCTTCAGGGGGTATTGAGCTCATGGGGACCTTCTTCATGACAACCCAAATCGAATAAGAAGAAGAAGGGTAGATGAAGAAATCTAGGTTTGGGGAAGAAGAAGAAGAAGACGGGTATCTGGGTTCGAAATCGAATATGGGCAGAAAAAGAAGAAGAAGAAGGGGATCTGGGTTCAAGAAGAAGAAAAAAGAAGGGTATCTGGGTTTGAAATCGAATCTGGGCAGAAAAGAAGAAGAAGGGGATCTGGGTTCAAGAAGAAGAAGGGTATTTGAGTTTGAAATCAAATCTGGGCAGAAAAAGAAGAAGAAGAAGAAGAAGGGGATTTGGGTTCGAAATCGAATATAGGCAGAAAAAGCAGAAGAAGAAAGGGACATGGGTTCAAGAAGAAGAGAAAGAAGAAGGGTATCTGGGTTTGAAATCGAATCTGGGCAAAAAAGAAGAAGAAGGGGATCTGGGTTCAAGAAGAAGAAGAAGAAGAAGGTATCTGAGTTCGAAATCGAATCTGGGCAGAAAAAGAAGAAGAAGAAGAAGGGGATCTGGGTTCAAGAAGAAGAAGGGGATCTGGTTTGAAGTTTGAATATGAGAAAAAGAAGAATAAGAAGAAGGAGGAGGAGGATGGGGTATCTGGGTTCCAAAATCCAATCTGGGCAGAGAAAGAAGAAGAAGGGGATTTGGGTTTGAATCTGAGAAGAAGAAGAAGAAGAAGCATCGACTTGGCTCGATTTCGGTCAGTCTGGCAATTTTGGTCGAATTCGGTCATTGACGAATTGACCGATGACCGAAATACCCTGAAACCCATATTTTTGAAATTGGTTATTTAATATTTTAATTGGATGGAAAATTGTTTGTTTAAGAGATTTAAACCCGTTTGGTATCCGAGATTCCTAAAACCATGTATTTCAATGTACTATGATTTGTTAAAAGGCCTAATACCCTCATATGTCACGAACTATTACGATATTACTCGCATATATACAACGTATAGGCTATCTGGAGGGCGTCACCAACTATTGGATTCCGAGTTCCGGATAACACGTCGTTAGTTTTCGAACGATTTCCGTCCATATCCATCCGTCTGAGTTGTCAAATATGCTAATGTTTCGTAATAGTTCGTGACCTCTGAGGGTATTAGGCGTTGTTAAAATGAATTAGTGTATTTTAAAAAATTAATTGTGTGTAATGAATCCCTCACCCCATGATTCTAACAATCTTACCCAACAAAATGTTGAATACATGTATTTCTCCGAACAAAATATTCCACTAAAAACGACTGATTTATAATCACTGAAGAATCACTCCATACCAAAAGCTCTTTTAGAGTATTTGTTATTTTCTATTATAATGGGAATTGTTAGACTCGTGCAATGAACAAATTTAGACGGTGAAACTGCGAATGGCCCATCAAATCAGTTATAGTTTGTTAGATGGTACTTGCTACTCGGATAACCGTAGTAATTCTAGAATCGAACTGGAATAGTAGTTTGATCTTAGAGAGACAGACAAAATGTACAAAAAAAGTACATTAAACCCTAAACCCTAAACCCTAAACACTAAACACTAAACACTAAACCCTAAACCCTAAACCCTAAACCCTAAATACTAAACACTCAACACTAAACACTAAACTCTAAGCTCTAAACCCTAAACCCTATACCCTAAACCCTAAATACTAAACACTCAACACTAAACACTAAACTCTAAACCCTAAACCCTAAACCCTAAAAATTGGTCATACGATAGACGTTTTGACCGTAAACTATAAAGTATAATTCACTAAGCATACTAATACTAAAACTATAAATTATAAATGTTTTGTGTTCTTGGTTCTTACTTCTTAGTTCTTACTTCTTACTTCACAATTAGGGTGTTACCGAACACTAAATGAGCAGCGGTAATTAAATAAAAAATAATTGTATATTCTAAAATTTAATCCTACAAATACTCAATTATGTAAATCTTGCAAACTCTTTGTTAAGTTAACATATATTAATTTTACTTTATTCAATTTCATCTCTTATAAAGTATAATTCACTAAAGCATACTACGAGAAACAATGTTATATTACGAACTTAAAGTATAATTCACTAAAGCATACTATAATAAACAATGTTATATTACGAACTTACTCATTTTTCTGAATTATTACTTATCATTAATTTGTAGGCATACTCAAAAATCAAAATGAATATTATTGTTTACAAGATCCAGAATTTTTTTTAAAAAATCGAGCCAAAACCGAACCATTTCATGAGCCAAAATCGAGCCATTTCACGAGCTAATCGAGTCAGCTCGCGAACTCTTCAATCGAGCTAGCTCGCGAGCTCCAAAATCGAGCTAGCTCGCGAGCTACTTTATCGAGCCAGCTCACGAGCCATTCTCGAGCCAGCTCGCGAGCCGTGTAACGAGCTCTAACGAGCCAGCTCGCGAGCTGCAGTGTTCGAGCCAACGAACCGAGCTGGCTCGCGAGCCAGCCGAGCCGAGCAGGCATGAGCTCGAGCTCGGCTCGTTAATAAACGAGCCGGCTCGCGAGCTGGCTCGGTTCGTTTCGAGCGAGTCACGGGCGAGCTTTTTCCGAGCCGAACGCCGAGCCGAACACGAGCAGCTTGGTTCGTCAACAGCCCTAGCCATAGTCGTTCACAGGGAAGAGTTTAATCAAGACAAAGGGGTATTAACCCAT